>MU390229.1:0-97802 GCA_022578715.1 Nemania sp. FL0916
ATTTATAATATTAATAATAAAATTAAAAATATTTAATATTTAATTAATAATATTAATAATTTAATTAAAAATATTTAATATTTAATTAATTTAAATTATTATAATAAATTATTTTATAAAAATAAAATTAATAACTTTTATAATTAATATTACGTTTTAAACGTTAAATTTATTAATAAAACCGGTTAAAATATATAATTAATTTTTATTTTTATTAATTAAAATAAACTTTAATATAATTTAAATAATAATAATTAAACGTTTTATTTTTTAATTAAAATTATTAATATATAATAAATTAATAAAAATAAAAATTTAATATATATTTTTTTTATTTTTTTATTTATTAATTTTTTATAATAAAAACGTAAATAATAAAACACGAATAAAAATATATATAAAAAATTATTAAATTAATATAAATATTAATAAATAATTAAAATATAATAAAATTAATTAAATTATAAAATTAATTATTTATATAATAATAAAAACTTATATTAATTTATATTTATATTTAAATATATAATATTAATATTAATTATTATTATTAATTATATTATAATATTTTTTATTTAAACGTTTAAAAAATATTAAATATAAATATTTTAAATAAAATATTTAATAAAACTCGTTTTATAATAAATAAAAACGTAAAATATTATAATAAATTAATACCGGGTTTTAATTAATTAATTTATTAAACGCGTTATTATAAATACTCGTTTTAATAAAAATAAATACTATATAACGTTATATAAAATTAAAACAATAAAAAGTAATAATAATTAACTCGGGATTATTTATTAAAATAAACGATTTAAAAAAATTATTATATATATTAATTTTTATATTTATTAATTATAATAAATATATTTACGTAAAAAAATTATTAATATTATTAAAATTTATAATTTTTTATTTATTTATTTATTTATTATTATATAATTAATATAAAGTTTTTTATAAAATTAAAAATATATTTTATATATTTAAAAATAATAAAACTTATAAAAATAAATTAAATTTTTAATATAATTTATTTAAAAACTTTATTAATATAATTTATATATATAATAAACTTTTTTTTTAATATTTATAAAAATTATAAAATATTTATAAAAAAAAAAACTTAAAAATATATATATTAAATATATATATATTAATTTATACGTGTTTATATTATATAAAAAAAATTATTTTTTTTAAACGCGTTTATATTACGTTTTTTATTTATTATATTATTATTTTAATTTAATTTATATATTTAATTATTATATATAAAAAATTATTTAAAATTTAAAAATTAATTATTAATTATTATTTAAAAAAAATAAAAAATTATAATTATTAATTAAAATATAAAAAGTTTAATTTAAAAAATTTCGTTTTTTAATTTAAAAAATATATAATAAAATTATAAATTTAAAATAAGTTATTTTATAAGAATTACTAGCTGGGCACCTTATTATTACTACCTGGGCACCATCCGGGCCGTTTCGGCCTAGCGCAGCTGGCCACTAAAATTTCCCCACCTCCCCATCTGTTGCCCCTCCTACCTTTGATTACAGATTCGAAGGAATTGGGCCCATTGGAGCTTTATTGCAGATTTGAAGGAATTGAGCCCTTTGGAGCTATTTGAAGCAATTGAAGCTATTGTACTACAATTGAAGTTGTTGGGGCTGTTGGGGCTGTTGGGGCTATTGCACGCAGCCGACAGGTCGGGTTTTCATTCCTGGTTTTGAAGCAATGGGACATTAGGACCTCCTGGGGCTGTTTAACCTGTTGATCTTTTTGAAGCTATTAAAACTATTGAAGCCATTGAAGCTATTGACGTTCTTGAAGTTGTTGAAGCTATTGTATTGCGATTGAAGCTGTTGGAACTGTTGAACCTACCTATTGCACGCAACCGACGGATCGGGTGCCTATTCCAGATTTTGGCAATTGACCTGTGTAAAGCTAATCTGAAGGAATGGTTCCTTCTGGGCCGGTTTGACCCCTTCGAAGCCATTGAAGCCATTGTACTGCTGTATATTCTGTCAATTGTTGCCATCGCGGAGGTTTTGTTGTTCCTGAAGTGGGAGGGCAACACTATGGAAATTTTGGTGGCCAGCTGCGCCAGACCGAAACGGCCCGGATGGTGCCCAGGTAGTAATAATAGGGTGCCCAGCTAGCAATTCTTTATTTTATTTACGGAATAAAAATTATATAAATCCGCATATATTTTATAAATAAATAACTGTTTTTATTACTTATATATAAATTAATTACTTTTTTAATACGATCATCCGTTATTTTTTATATAATTAATTATTAAAAGTACCTCGCACCTTTTATTCTACTAAGCCAAACTCGCTAGTCCGTCACACTACCAGCCCGCCAACGAAGCCAGTTACTCCTGCTGACAACATGATCGTCTTGGGTCGGCAACCCGCACTGAGAGGGGCTAATGGATTTGTCCGTACGTGTAATCTATATGAAGCTACACTTATTTCAATCTCGTCATCCTAGAGACTGACGCAACATACATAGTGGCCAGTGGGAAATATTGCTGTTCCCTCTGCAATGGGCGGATGACCAATACGCAGGATCGAATCATGGCTCACGATGCGCAAGTTCACCCTAACCCGTTCACATACTTGGCCGAGAGAGGACACCCAGTCGCGATGTGCAGCGAATGCGAGTTTATGTGTTCTGGCAAAAAATGCTTTCAGGGTAATTCTAAGTCGTACACTCTCTGATTTGGCAATATTTCTCCTCTTGTATTCCGTCTGCGGGTTGCTCATGCTTACTCATGACACCTCCTGGGATGGAGTCGATTCTTTTCCATAGATGAGAATTACTAACTCTTTTTTTTTAACAGAGCGAGAAGAGCATCGAAAGAAATTCCACCCTGAAGTGAGATCGGTAATAGCTTTCCCGGATGTTTCACATCTCACGAACATGGCGGGTGGCTCAAAGGAACCCGAGCGCTAGCGGATCTTCATTCACTTGAATCCATAAGGCACGATGGACAGTGCGCAGCGGAAAAATAACAAGAGAAATGCATAAGTAATTATGACCGGAACACCTTGCTAAAATGTCAGCCTTTGATCACTAGGTTAGCGTACAGGTATATGGTTCGGAGAAGAGGAAATTCGGGAGGGGGTGGGAGGATACATGAATACAAGTCAAGACTGCTAAGTACAATAAGCGAACTTTACGGTCTCTTTCAAGGTTTAGTTGCTGTTCTACCTACCTAGGTACCTAGGTAATAAACATGGAAATCTCTTTGATCAACCCCAACCTTCTCATTGTTCTCCTGAAGGGAAATCTTGAAATTGTATGTGTTGTACGTGCCCGTTAAGATCATACTTCACTATTAAAGGGGCCTTATGCACCATCATATGCTTTCTATCATTATCTCATCAGGAGATCTAGAAGCTCGATAAACTCGCTCCATACTCAATCTTTTACTCCTTTTATAAACGCTCCAGGCATTTCGAAATACGGTCTCTCACACTATCACAAGCGACTCCCATTCCGAGCTCGAGAATGGCTGGTAATCAACCATCTCTATCGGGGATGTACGGGGTTAAGCTGGTTAGTACTAGTCCAGTCGCTCAAGGAGCTAGGGTTCCCCTTCCTACACTAGTGGGAAGACGTTACGGGGGCTTGACAGTTTGTAAAGAGTTATCGATTGACGTACCAGATAAAACAGCAGCAGAAAACGACGGTGATTGCGACGAAATGAGCCAGGAAACTACAGCTTTGGTGCATGATACAGAAAAATCTGATACGACACTGCTCTCGCCTTCTACAAAGAACGAGGAGATAGCCCACTCTGATACGAATCAATCGCCCAAGTTTCTTGTTTGCCCCGAATGCGGAAAGAATTACGTGAGAGGTTATGCTCTCACGAAGCATCTTATGGTTGTTCACAATATCGAACCCTCCAGATTCGCCATTGCTGACAACCGTGTGCCTTGTCCTCTGTGTCCTGGTGTATCATACGCGAGCAAGAAAACTCTTCTCCGTCATTACCGGCCAGCTCATCTGGGTGTCCGTGTCCCGTGCCCCAAGTGCAAGAAATTATTTACATCGAAGAGTAACATGAAACAACATCTGAAAGTTATTCACCAGAGGATCTTTTCCTAAGCAGGAGCCTGTTGGCAACTACGCAATCGGCAGCCCGAAGAACGGAGACAATTGAGTCATATTACATAACACGATGAGACTCGGTTGTTAAAGTTCACGGCTCCGCTGAGTGACCTGACTAAGGTGAGCAAGAAGAGAGAAGAGGAGAGCATATCATGGCTTTACTGCCTATTTAATCCCTGGAAATTATAGATTGCATACTCCGTACACCACCTTTCAATCGACACGATCACCCGATATTTTATAAATTTTTGTAAATTTCCATTTGATAATTTCTCTCTATTTGTAAAATGTGTTTGTGTATCCCTAAATATTTATGAGTTATGCCATTTATTCCATTGGTTATGCGTGGCAACAGGAGTGATAGTAGACGGGAAAGGGGTCAATTTCCTTTTAATAAGGGGCCGAGAGAGTCACACCCGTGCGTGTTAAGGTCGCCAGCAAAGAGGGTCAATCTTATCGTGTGTTAACTGCTTTCAGTGTCTTTATGTGTGCACTCTCATCTAAAGTGTCAAACCCGCGAAAAAGGTAGAGATCTATGCTAGTAAGTCATTATTTTCCAAGCGTTCTTCCCAGTTCCTCGCCCCGGCTAGCCGCCGCTTTAACGGCCTTGTCTACAATTTCCTTAAATCCGGATGCCTCAAAACTCTCCAATGCAGCGGCAGTGGTACCATTAGGGCTCGTGACATTCTTCCGTAGCTGTGCAGGTTCCTCCTCGGACTCAACGAGCATCTTGCCAGCACCCAGACACGTCTGCTTCGCTAGCCGCGTGGCCTGCTCCCGAGTCAGGCCCAGACCTATGCCGCTCTCGATCAGGTGCTCGACCATGGCGAAAAAGTATGCAGGGCCGGAACCTGAGAATATGCCTGTTAATACACGAGAAAAACATGAAGGTGGTGCGATTGAATAGCCTACCGGATAGTCCCGTGACGGAATCGATGAGCTCTTCACGGTCTAGTAATTCGGTCACTCTGCTGACGCTCGCAAGAAGCGCAGCGGCTAGGTCCTTCTCGGATCCAGACACGCCTGCATCCGCGTAGAGACCCGATGCACCTTCGCCGACCAGAGCCGGGGTGTTAGGCATGACGCGGATGATGTGCGGCACTCGCCCGTCGGCGAGCTTCAACCACTCCCTCAAGCTGTCTAGCGTGATGCCCGCCGCGATGGAGATAATCAAGGGCGTGGTCTGGCGCTGCGCCCAGGCTCCGGCCAGCTCTTGGCATACGGCCTTGGTCACTTGCGGCTTGACGGCGATGACGAGCAAATCTGCGTCTTTTGAAGCTTCCACGTTGGAGTCGGTTGTGCGCACCCCGAGGGCGCTGATCTTCTTACGGTTGACCTCCCACGGCTCCGACACGCAGATGTTCTGCTTATCTATGCCTTTCGTTGAGAGTCCGCCGATGATGGCGGTGGCCACTATTACACATCATAGAATTAGTCCTGAGTTTTCATGCTGAGCATTTTGTTTTTGGAGATATTAGGTAAGCGGAGTTCATCGTAAAGGATGGCTAATTTGAGCAGTGAATCATTGGTTTAAATGGATAAAAGAAGGGAGTACTCGCTGTTGCCGCCACCAATGAAGGCCAGCTTGCTTTTCTGAAGTTGAGACGCCATTTTGCGTAGATTGATTTGAACTCAGGAGGGATAAAATGCTCATGAAGCGGCGCGGGGTTCGAGACGCGATTGTAGTAGGTAGGTACTTCAGTACATACTTCGTACCCAGTAGGCAATAGCGCCTGTCTCGGTCACGGCAGCGGTCATGGTTCCTGCAGGTCGGTGGTGGCTGAGCTAAGACTGTGTGGTAGGTACCTAGATAGTGCATAACTCTAGCCAATTAACCGCTTCGGTAGTGGCCCACCTTTCACGATGGAGTGCACGCGCTGTGGCAAGATGGTGTAAGTCTAGCATAAGTCGCAATGATGAGAGATTATTGTACCGGAGTGCAACGAAAGCCGCCGACCTGGCGAGTTTCCCAAACGTTCCGGCATTCGCGGAATAGATCTGGATGCCATGGAAACCCAGAAAATCAAACCCATTTTCACGTTCATTAGAACTTATAGCTACCGGTACTAATCATTTCCTATACATAGACCCGAGTAGGAAACGATACGATCGGTTATGGCAACGAATTGCTTTCAATAAACCTTATGAGCGCGCCTAACAGTGGAACTATATGGCTTCTACCACATAGATCTCAATCAGTAATCGGTTGATTCATATTTCCAAAATAATGTATTGTCACAGATAATATACGGGTACCGTTAATTACTGCCTTGGCGACAAGAGCATCACTTGCATTGCCAACAAAAATGATTGACTTCATTGTTTTATATCGCTATGGCATGGTATGTAACAGGATTTTGCGCTACTATATGGGTTCTGAAGGATAACTTGTGTACAGAACTATCGTCATTACCAATCCGCAAGAAAGAAATTAATGGATTGTTTTGGGAATGATATATTAAATCGTAATATGCGACATGAGTTATGAGCCAAGCTTAACGTTTATTCGACCTGCCAGATCATGTGCTTCTTTCTGCTATAAAGAACCCGGGACTTTGATTCTGCAATGTACGTGAATCTTGATCATGGACTAGCCGTGGACCAAGAAGTAGTATTATGCTTCGTTCCCTCATATTACTCCTATGCTACATTCTGCTCGATCACAGCATTGCAACTAGCGTTACACAGGGCGCTTAAGATGTGTTGAATGGATACCATTTATCCATACTATTCTAGAATTGACCATCTGCCTCAAGTACCCCTCATGTTCGGGGAAGTGGGAGGCGATGTCTCGCACTATATCAATATGACAATATCTACCACCCAGCTTCGCCATAATAGAGCAGTTTGCATGCTATATTAACCACATAGGTATATGACATAGTGAGGTAATATATGTACCGTACCTAAGCAGCAAATCGATAGAGAATTCTCATGAAAGTGAGGTAAAACCAACCTACTGCCTGATTACTAGGTCTCCTTGAGACTGGGCATAATTAGCCCGAAGTTTTATAGGACAAAGGCAAAATTAACAATCGACTAAAAGCTCCCTACTGACTCGCTCGCTACTTGGGCTCTCAAAGAGCCAATCATAATCCGTACGGTGAACCCCTGAAATATCGTCACCATACCGACCAATCCAGAGGAATAGAATTAAGCGCCGTAGATTCTATGACGGACCATGTACAAAGTGTTAGAATAGTACATAGGGGGCTACAACCAGAAGTAGAAGCGGCGCCGGAGGAAGTGATGTCGCAAATCCAGATATACATGGTCAGGTCTTGGGCTCTGGGTACCTTCAAACGTAAATACTTATGATCCATAGCCTATAGAGGTGAAAGCCAATAGATCTGGGTGTGTGTAAATAGCTGTCTCTCGTGATTGCAGAAAACTATAAAAAGCGGGCGTATAGTAACCCCTATAATCAATGCTCGTTTCTCATGAAACATTCTTCGACCTATTATACACTTGACAAGACAGCCACTAATTATAACAATATCATCGCGAAGGCTTATAGTCATGTTTGTACCTCAATTGGAGATAGTGGGGAAAATTTTGGAATTCATAGACATGGGTTTCAAATTATTCACTAGTGGTCTCGATATCGTCAAGAGTGAGTACCTTCTACAATGCTATTGACAGTTCTTTTATTGACTCTTTCTGTACCAGAAATCAAAGGATCGCTCGCCAACCATGATTCAGACCCTGAGCTAGGCTTAGAAATTGAATTAGAGTCCACCCTCACGCGCTCTGCCCCGCGCAACAAGAAAATAGGGGGAGGGAGCAGCAATCGGCGCAGGTAATTACCAGACCGTCCCTTGTTTTCTTAAGAAATGCATGTGCTCTAGGCAATGCTAGCTGTTTGATCCGGCTCAATGAAGCCATGGCTCTGAGTTTATGACAACGACCAAGTGGGTTAATATTTGAAACTAGGCTGTCTTAGAAGAAGCCGTGTCTTCGATACCGGAATGGTGGCGTAAAACTGTGGCACATCTACGGCTGATGGTCTACTTACGGAGATGAAATGTACAATAGGAATGGTGCTGTCTCGCCTATAGTTTCGGATCAATTTTTCACGATGGCGACATTCGTGAACATGTAGATTAAGTCAAAACATAACATGAAATTGAACAAAGTATTACACACTGCTCTCTTTCGGCATATGTTTAAAGGTCTGGATATTTTCCACCCCCGGATTAACTTCAAGTTTGCCATGATAAACAGCAGTCTGATTTATCCTGTAGTAGAGCATTAACTCTCTTGCCTCTTCCCTAATACACCGGCAAGATGTTCTAAACCGATTTACCTAGATAATGCTTTTTCCTTCACCTAGTTCTTTCATCATTGATGAAGACCCATTAAAGTCTCGTCACATTGCCAACTACGTTAGAAAACTTGAGAGTTCCGCTAAGGTTTGTTGTTAATGATCGTTAAAGTAGGCTAGCCTTATACATATGATTGTACACCCAATTTCCCAACTGTTAGAACACTATTCATACACAAATTGAAAGACAGTTTCCCCCATACCTAACCCCACGCTTTGATACCCTCCTTATATCGTACAATTTCTCGGTCGCAGTAACTTAGACGAAGCGGCCGCTCGAGACACCCTTGTTAGAGTTGATCTTGATGCCCCAGGGCTCCTTCCAGCTGTGGCCCTTTTCCTCAGGCTTGACACCAGTAGCATCAGCAATCCACTCGACATACCAATCGTGCTCAGCCTGGACGTCCTTCCTGGCCTCATCGTCGAAGTCATCTTCGTTAGTGAACGACGAGGGGTCAGGGTAGACCAAGAGAGCGTAGAGGTTCTTCAGCCCATTGTCTCTCGCGGACTCTACCCCGTCGAAGATTTTCTCGGCGGGATCGCGCTCGGCCTCCAGGGCGTGAGACAGCCATCGGTCATCGCCATCATTGTCGCCTTCGTAGCTGCCCGTGATGGCAACGCCGTAGCACGAGGCCAGACTGTTCGTGGAGAGGATATCCGAGCCTTTTCCGGATGCGGAATCGTCGACGCCAACAGTCTTGCTGGCGCGGACCTTAAGACTTCGTCGTCGCTTGATGGCGTCCGTGCAAGCGTCGGCTCGCTTCTGTAGTTGCTCGATGGAGCTCAGACCACGAACGGCGTTGGCTTCTCCACGAGCCGCACTGGCGCCAGAGGCACCCCTATGTATGAGTATCAGTAATTACAATGTACTCTCTCGCACTGACTCTCTGCAGCTGCGGAAGCAACTTGATATTCGAGACTTACCTCGGAACTCGAGTTAACTCGCCGACGGCAGAGGTCGCCAGCAAGGCGCCAACAATGAATGATGAAATATTCTTAGCGAAATGCATACTGGTGATTGTATAATTTAGAATGTAATTGGCTTTGATTTGTGTACGTTCTCTAAATTGTTGATTTTGTTCAATGCTGTTTAGCTGCGTGTGATATGATGAAGCAAGATGAGTTTGGTTCATCTGAACGACATAGTACGATTTATATAATTTTTTCCGACAACAATTCTGCAATCTTTCTGCAGGCTATGATGAAGCGCAAACCATTGAATTACGTGTGCCACGCGAAATAGGACGCGATTTCATAATACTCCGATCATCGCATTTCGGATTCAGAAACTTAACTTGCTCCTTTGACATCACATAGTATTCCGCTCGATGAAGTAGGATTGATCAACAAAGTGTTCGCAGTTTGTAAAGCTAGTTGCGGTTTGCTCACTTCGGATCATAATAGCAAGATCGGCATGCAGGGATCTATACGGAAGAGGTTTGAACAACTAATTATTGAAGCGGCCCATATTATGTAAGATCAAACCCTAGGAATCTGGCCGCGGGTAGGAACAGGACTTAAGGAAATACTGATATGAAATTCGAAACCGACCAACGCGAAAGACGGGTAACCCAACTCAAAAGGAGGATTGCCTGTTCACTGGCCCGAACTTCGCTGCGTTCGTTGAGAACGCGATTACGTATGTGTACCGTATGTAAATCAATATCGCGAAGTATAATCATTTGATAGCGCTGAGGCAGGGGCTAGGCCAGTCACTTAGGTTAGTGTAGTTCCGAACCTTTGGGCATGTGCGATTTGTTTTACACCGTTCGGTATTAATAGTGGGCTTGTGTCAAGAGCAGTATTAGTTTTGATCGGCAGCCTGCAGGAACTATAGGAGTTGACGATCGGATAGCGTACCGAGTTATTCTAGGCGAATTGTGCAGAGTAATTGCCGCCTCGGACTTTCGTCTACGCCTGCGAAGGTCTGCTGAAGAATCGCGATCAGCGGCTGGTCCGCCCTACCGGGTCCCAATACCGGTACGTCAAGCGCCGCGCCGCACCAAGGCAATACTAGACGAGAGTGTGCTAGATTAATATATATATATATATATATATAGACCGGATCAACAAAATCTATGGGACGAAACTACTTCGTAGGGTTGATCAATTAATACAATTGGTAGGTACATACCAGCAATTCGTGGGGCGTAGCTTCCTATCCCGCGATCTACAGTATGTACAGAGTAGGTACGAAGTACCTAAGTACATATTAGTTGACTATGGACTTACTTCAGCAGAACACTCTAGGCTAATTTTATAATAATTCGTTGAAAGTATCACACCACACACTTCGAGAAATCAATCTTCAATACTAGGTCCATTGCCCTTCCCCGCCTACTGCCCGCCATAAAGATCCAGCGCATAGTCCTTCAGGAACCGCGCTTCGTCCCATACATAGTACCTAGCTCAACTAGGCAGGTACCGCAGCTCGGGTTATGACATCAACGCATTAAGCAATAGCGCACTACAACGAGATTAACAACAAAACAAACGCACATACATGAGCAAGCAACTTCGGCCGAAATCATCATTCGAAAGTCATTCGGCCTCCTTCTACATCTTCGTCATGGGTTCAGGACGGCACTTGCAAATCATCAACCCCATGGGCAGGGAGTCCAAATCATTCACCCTATTCCCACTTCTTCCAACTGAGCTTCGGCTCGCTGTATGGCAAATGTCCCTTAAACACGGGCGCCTCATTACCATTGGGCTCGACTCCGACAAAGGCGGCTCTGACGATCAAGCGGAAGCGCATCCATACACGAAGCGCAATATACTAGGAAATATCATCAGCGACGCGGGGTATCATTCCATTGTAGACGAGCCAAAACTACTCAGCAAGCTTCTACGAGTCAGCCGTGAAGCAAGAGGAGCGGCCCTCAGTTTCTATAGGGTCCATCTACCTTGCTACTTTAAGGATGGCAAAGGGCAGGAAATTTCAAGTACTCTGCCCATCAACCCCGAGTTCGATATCATTGCCCTTAAGTCTAAAGAGGGGGGTCGTTACTGCATTGACTTCATTCACGATGTTCGAGCATATGATGTTCGAGGCATTGGTCTACTCAACTTAGCCCTCGGCCATAACGAAGTTGCTTCTCTCGCTGCAATCAAAAGTCAAGATCTTGGCCTTGCTGCGCAAACTGCTTTCACGAAAACACTGTTGAATTTACATGAAGTGATCATCATAGCTGTGGAAAATGCCGGACGGAGATACCTGGGGGTACGGGGCGGTATCTCCTCTAACGATCGCTACGAGTTCCATCGTTCTCGCCCCGTCATGTCGGCCATCCCTTCGTTTGACAGGCTGGCACTCGATCCTCGCGACAGAATGGACAGAGACCTTAGTCGTGTCTTCGTTGGCACCCACGACTTTCGAAAAACATTAGTCGATTGGCTGATAGTCTTTGCGAGATGGAAAATATCATACCCGCCGCAGCAAGGCCCGAAGTGTTTCCTCATGATATCTACTGGAGGGAGCAGCAACAACGATATCGTCGACCGAGAGAGCGCGGCGGAATGGCTACGGAAGGAAGACGAACTTTGGAATGCTGGCCAGCGCCGAGAAGCTACCAGAATCCTTAAAAAGGGTTATCAGATGCCGTTAGAGACCCCGGAAGAGTTAGAGATGTGTCCGCAGCCTGCTATAGGCTTCTGGCTATTTCCTATACAAGCTCTGGTTAGAGGTAGTCGGTCAGGTAGTCATAGGCAAGGGCACCGCAACGTGGATATGCGACGATTTCGGCCCCAGCTGTGCCTAACACATATGTCGTCATAACTTTTCAAGGGTAGCAACATGAGTGTGAGGAGGGAGGGCTGGTGTCAGATAGCTTCCGGCGAGGCAGTGACATCAGTAGAAGCTCTATTTCGAACAGCCCGCGTTTAGAGAATAGATGGGGTATCAAGCTCATTTAACGATGGACCACCAATTCAACAGTGTCCTGTTGTAATATTCTCGCTTTCCATACTCTAACATCAGCTGCCATGATGAGAATCTGACACCATTAGTCTCAGTCAGGAATTGACGGTATATATGTAACTCCGCAACGTATGTAAATTATTACCTAATAGCATGGCTCATAACGTCTAATTTTATATATGTCAGCATTAGAGGAGAAGAACCAGTAAATGAAAAAAATCCAACGCCTGGCAAACAGCAGCAAGTGGCACCATGGGTAAGGTCTTGCATCACCCCAACGTTTTTATTGTTGTGCTTCGCGAGTGCCGCATTGAACGCTCACCAGACAATTGGTCTCATGAGATTGGGTTAACGCAATGGAACCTTCAGTGTCTGGCAACCTGCAGTCTCGAGGCTTTGACCGGATGGATTCCTTCGGCGGAGGTGCAGTGTTTGAGTACCGGATGGTCCGGGTTTGAAATGTCTAAGCAGCCTAGCAAATCTCCCGCTTCGGTGACAGGAACTTCAACTGCCCCTTTTGACCATGTGCCAAAACCGATAGGTTCATGAGCAAGGCGCTGAAGCTGTAAAATAGCATTGGTGTTCCATTCTAAATGTGCGAACGTCCCGAGCCCCCATTTCTTGTGAAGTATTTTGGATATCGATTCTAATGATAATGATACCAGGACGATGAGCCAACCGATGATATAGATTAACAAAAGAGCAAAAACGCTGAAAGACGTGTATTTGGCGCTTCTCTTTATCTATCATGCGGTTAGGGCAGATTCACAATATCACAATATGTGCAATAAATTTGGGCGATCAAGCTGATAGAGTCAAGGTTCACTCACCTGATTATCACACATCGTCCTCAAAGCCTTGGAAGTGAAGTTCGTACGATATTCGATCAGAGATCGATTAAGCGGATCAAAATAGGAGATACCGAGATATGCAGCTTGCAAAGATGCTTTCATAATATCTGACCAGTGCATCACATCAAGTTGCCATTGATTGGATGGTAGAGAGCCTTGCAGGCCAGCCGTTAATGAAATTTTCGAGGCCAGACTCGCCGAGCCTAGTTGTTGTATCAATTCCCGCATCGTCGCAGATTGAAATTCGCTGAACCCCGCGATAAAATAATTAAAGGGATCGTCAGCGCTGCTGTTAGCTCTTTCGTGGGAGGTTCTAGGGTTGAAAAGACGCGCAGCCCCTGAGCGGGCATCCGCTAGGCTTGCTAATGGACCGCAATTTCGAGCATCGTCGCGACAAAATTGGTATTGATTGATGCAGCCAAGTGGAGATGCCGGTTCCTGAGGCAGATATATTACGCCAGTCAATTGAGAAACATTTTGAGGGGTTGGCGACACCCGATACCACTCATCTGCCGAGGGTCCTGAGTGTATGACTCCGTTACCAGTCAAGAATACCAACGTTACGTCCGCATCGTGTCTGAACAAAGAGCTAATTGGCACGAAACCAATTGAAGACCTCACAACCGTTTGGTTTTCCACCGTGTAGCCTATGGGGCTTCATTCCCAGTGTCAGTTACAGACCGACGCATGTTGAATATATAACCGATCTCTTTTCCACAGCAGAAGGGCTTTAAGACTTACAATATACCATAGTTTCCATCTATGTTTGGAGTGATGGGTGACAAATTAAACGCATACTGCGATTCAATCGATTTGGCTGCAAACACGTAGTTTTGCCATCCGGAAAGGGTCAAGAGCTCTCCGTAATGATATAAGGTAAGATTTCCGATTGAGGTGCTCTGTTGGCTTGCAAAGCCTGTGGTCACAATTGGTGCACAGTGTAAAACAATCTTTGCCAGAAATATATCACGGCTGTTGAGACCAAGGTGTTCACGGCTCTCAATATATCCTGAATCGATACGCAAGTTCATGGAACTCGAACGACACATTTTCTCTTCAAAGGGGCATGCGGCGTGTCGGTCAATAGAGCTTATAAGCTTTTCAGTAGCAAATCGAGCACAATAAGCGCTATCATCAGTATTGTTTGAATAGCATTGTCGGGCATAATTGGCGGCGTTGTCAATATTCTCTGCTTTGAGCACCGCCAATGCAGAGTTCTTCAGATTATCATGGAATTTCCCATCTGTATCGGTTTCACGTACACCATTGAGGCTTAAAAATCCACAATTTAAGCTCCGGATCAAAACGTCAGTGCCTACTGTAGTCGAAATAATCGGCAACAAAGTGCTCGCAACAAGAAATGAATACATGAAGATAAGGCCTGCCACCAACGCGGGTAATGGCGCGAGACGGCCTCTTCTGCCTCGATTGACCCAGATCAGCCGCGCGAGTTGTTCTAAGCCCTCTTCTGCCGTCGATGAGTTTCGTAGAATAGCTTGGCGTTGGTGGTAGATTGCATTCTGAGGTGTACTTTTGGCATAGAGCCGGTGAAGCGAAAAGCAGACCGCTTTCCAAAAATATGAGCCTACCTGTCGTCTATAATAAGTACGACCCATGCCATCAAGCCTCTCTCTTGTTCCACTTACAATTGTGACGAAGGTTGCGGTTCCTGCAATGACTCCGCTAGCAATCCGGTCCGTGAGGGTGAGAGTAAGGCCGAAAAGTTGGCCGCGAGACCAGTTGGTCCAGATTCCGACATAGACAGGGTACTGATCAGCATTACCCAGATGGAATGCCATGATCATATAAGGATACTGGTGAATATAGACAAAAAACAATGATGAAGTTGCGAGATGGAGTTACGATGATATGATGTTAGGCATATTCATAAATTACTGATACTCAATATTGGACCTCTAGCGATATAGAAAGACTTTGTCAATCTTGGGATGACGTATTTTTAAGGACTTGCTGAATGCAAGTTTCGGACTGATTAACTCTGGAGCATACGGAGATGCAAATGATACCCTTGGCGACTATCATTGGTCCGTGATATTTGACAATCAGACCGCCCAAGCTGCAGCCATGACTATTTATTTATCGAACTAGGCCAAGGATAGGGGGCCGAAATATTTCGATATGATATGTGGCAAAGTAAATGTGGCGAACAGAGTAATTGGATATCGGCTAATCTCGATGACTGCTCTTTAACGTGGTATTTTGGAGATGGCTTGGTGATTGGATCATATCTCCTCCCTGAAATTCGTTTTGGGGGGTCCAATACTAGAGTCACAGCATCTTGCTTTCTCGCACAAATTTATGGTCATTGGAGAAGCAGCTAGCCAAACTTCAATTTTATGAGTTGAAGCCTGATTGATAAGGTGAAAGAAAAGGGCTCATGGTGGCCTGGTTCTTCTACATTCGTCACACTTGCTGTGTCTAAGTTAATTGAACTGCATGTAGAGCTACAGGCTGCACAAGGCAGAGTTGAACTTGATTTGTGCAGGCTGAACTCGATTGTGTATCCCAGCTGACACACTGACGATATTGGTGTTACTGCGACATGCTCTTTGCAGCGCCGCAAAATGTTGAAATCATATTTGACATGAATGACCGCGAAGAGCATGAACAAAACGCATGAAGCTCTTGACATCACTTCCACGCAAGCATCTCACACTGCAGTGCCGCAAACCAAGCATCTTCCGTCTCAGCCCACTTGTTCACTGCTCGCACCGTCTCCTGGATCTCTTCCTCAAATATACCAGCACTCAACCAGCTCTGGTAGAAAGAATCTTCCGGCTTCAACTGACCGGCAGTGCGCCAGGCAAACCATTTCCGAGTTTCCGGGTCGGAAACCACCATCGATCCAGCGCCAATACGGATCTTACCTCTGTCGGCGTCGAATCCAACACTGCGATAGAACGCCGGTAGACTAACTCCCGTGTCTTCGACGTCGGCCGGAGCTCCTTGGCGCAGCACTCGGTTTAAATTCCCCGACCACAAGCGATCAAGCCCAATGCTTCGCGGATGGAACATGCTCGACACCGCGTCGCGAGAAGCGAGTATGCCGCCGGGCTTGAGGACACGGCGCATCTCGGTCAGGGCACGCCGTGGGAGATCCGGTGGCGGCATGTGTCCGAGGACTTGAGAGCAGTAGACGATGTCGAATGTATCATCGGAATACGGGAGCGTTTCCAGAACATTGCCTTGTTCGAATCGGACCCCGCCGGGCCCATCTGTCGGCACAGACGCTTCGGTCGCTAATTTCCTAGCTCTCTCTAAGACGTCCACTGACATGTCAAGACCGACGATGATCCCTTCCGGGGCATATTTGGCGAAGCCGGTCGTGATAGTGCCTGGACCGCATCCGATATCGAGGATATGATCAGTCTTTTTGATATACGGGATGAGGAAGGCTGCGCTAGATTCCACTGTTCGTCTTTCATGGGTAGCGGTAGTGTAGCTAGAATAGCCCTGTCTGTAGTTATCCGAATCGGTAGTGGGAGACATGATTCCAAAGTTGGGCCGCAAGGCGTGATCAGATGAAGGGGATAAAGGGTACAAAGTCGGAAGTCCGATCAGAAGAGAGATGGGGGAAAGTGATGACACCATGCCTTCATGACCTACCATGAGGATTCCTACATCATTTATATAGCAATGCATCAAGTAGAAAATGGGGTTTGGGAGCAGAGGTCCTTGTGCCTCGTCTCGCCCAAGACATGATGCATACTAATACCGACTTGGAAATGTGCGAAGAATGCGAGATTCGCAGCATTTGTTTAGTTTTTATTTCCTGTAAACTCCGTCTTGGGCGATATCTGTGCACTTTGGACTTTAAGAAGCCTTGACTAAAACAAAGATGATTGGAGGAGAGCGGGAGTGGAGATATTTCATGACATCAGCTCCTCGCACCTCGTTTACTTCCCGATTGGGAACTACTTGGAACTAAGTGACCTAGTCCCAAATACTTACTCACGATCCGATTGGTTGTTGCACAACACAACCTGAGAGGTAAAGCTATTCGTCTTACGTCTACCTACCACGTCTCATGCCTACGCGATCTTTATTACGAGGCAACGAAATAACAATACACTGGTCTCTCTGTCCTCATTTGACCTAGCCTGTTCCGGTTGAACAGTTACAGCACAGGCATATGTACTGTAATTTATCGCCCCCTTCTATTATCTAATACCCCCTTGTCCTGGACCCCTGACCCTATGCCATGGCCGCCATCGAAGCGCGCCAAGACCGACCCCACGTGTCTCAAGGCGCGTTTCTCTTCGTCGTGAATGGGGAAGCTTCAGTGGACTCGGGTTTAGATTTTCATTCGGCCCGCGGCAAGCCCACGAAAAGGCCACACGTGAAGAGTCGTCGGGGCTGTCTTGTCTGTAAGAGGCGGAGAGTCAAGGTCAGTGGTGGTCACAGTGATTGTTGCCATACACACTCCGTACCGATGTGGACACTCGGGCAACATGCACGTGATTCTGCGAGCGTGCCGGCTGACATATCAGTCTGTATCAGTGTGATGAGCGCGATCCGTGCTCCAACTGCTTAAAGAGAAATGAAAGATGCATTCACTCGAGAACGGCAGGCAAGGGAAATAGTGAGTTAGATATCACTCGCCCCTCGCAGCCTCAATCAGTGAGTGCATCCGTGGTAAGCGACGCCGGTATCAATCTCCTCCACTTGGAGCTATTCTCTCATTTCCAAAGGGATCTTGTCGACACCCTTGCCTTTTCTGAAATTTGGGAGCAGGTTTTACAATGGGCATTCCAGGTGTGGCTCAATCCTTTTCATTGAATTTAGATCTAGTAATTACATTGTGACAAGCGAAGCATATACTAGAAGATGGACCCTCTGACTTACATGACTGCTTCAGGAGCCTTACATCATGTGTGCCATCCTCTGTCTTGCTGCGACACACCTATCTACTCTACGCCCCCAAGACTCTCGGTATTCAGATGCAGCTCTCCAGCTCTTGGGCAAGTCGGCGTTCCTGTTCAATGAGCAATTATCTAGCCCCGTGACGGCTCGAAATAGTGAGGCATTGCTCGCGGTTTCGATTCTGATGCACTATATATCTTGGAGTCATGTCGGATACGTAGAAAAACTGGAGCGAGCTTCAAATGCTGAGAGCAGCAGCATTTCGGCCGCACATCTCCTAGATGATCCGCTCCTCCAACTAAGCTTTGGAGTACGAGCGTTGCACTATGAGACCTTTCATATCCTGGATGGCAGTGGCAGCGTTTTCCTTGCCACGGCGCTTTATAGTCCGAGGTATGCGATCGAAGAAGCAATTATGCAGCAAGGTGGAAATCCTTGGCAATTCGTTGACTACTTCATGGATATTTTGAATAATGCTCGCCATCAGTCGCCAGAGCACGAGAACCAAAATGATCCATCATCGCATAAGACCATACAACTGAGATGCAAATACGGTGCTAGATATGGTCATGATATATCTATTACATCGTCTGATCCGCTACGACTGGCTTTTGAGGATGTTGCCAAGAGACTCTCACTACTGTTCTGTCTCGTCCCCATGTCTACTTCTACTAAAGTTGCGGAATCTCAGAATTTCACGCATCTCCAGCCCGACATCGAGCGGTTGTTCTTCTCTTTCCCCGTCCACTACAGCGGGACCTTGCGCGATATGGCCCTGCAGGGTGATCCCGCGGCTTTGATAGTGCTCTGCCATTTCTATCGTGCAGCGCGTATTCTCCTCACTAGTCCAAAGACCTGGTGGGCGCGGCGGAGAAGTCGTATCATCGAATCGTTGATCCTGCGGGACTTGACTACCCGGGGCTTAGAGACGTGCATCTTAAGCGAAGACTTATAATAGTACTTTGTAACGAGGGCCACGCTAAAGTCTGGAAATTCAGAGCGTTTTATTGCGTAGCTATTGTATCAGAACCCGATTTTCCGTGTTAATGATGGCGCACGAGCGAGGATAAATACTGTCAAGAGAGATACTCTTATATGTCACGAGATTCAAACCCAATGCTCGTCTCCCAAGGCCCATGCGAAAGTTAGAAATTCACTGGCCCCTGAACGTCACTGACCTCGTGCACCCGCACCACGATCTCATCCCAGCCAAGCCGCGTATTCATATCATACGCCTTCAGCTTCGCCTCGTACAGGCCCCCTGTCTCGCGCACAGCATCCAGCGCCCTCTTATGTTCCGGCAGAGCATTGTGCTGCCACCACCAAACATCCTTGGGCTGCGCAAACTGCGGAGGAACCGCCGAGTTGTATAAGAAGACCTTCCCCGCATCTTCGTTCGCCATCTCGCGAAGCGTGAACGTAGCGACGTGGGTCTTCTCTATCCTCGGCGTCACCTGTATCCCCGCAGCAACATCCTCATCAGAGTCGCTATCCTCGCAATAGACGACAGTACTAGTATCATATGTCAAGAGATCGCACGAGACGACATAATGCGTGAACTTAGGCCTTAGCTTCGGCTGCCAGCGCACGAGCATGCGCTCCTTCTTCTTGAGCGTCTTGAGCGTCTTGACGCCGCGCTCTACCCAGCCTTGATGCTTCACGCCATTGGCTAGCACGACTTCGACTCTCAGGAGCCGTTCTGCGCCCTCGAGCGTTACGGTGCGGCTCATGATCGCATCGAGCCCGCCGAGGTCTTTTACGCTCATTCCCTTGTCCAGGTACGCGTTAGCTTTTTCGCGGTCCGCGAACACCCCGAGTGCTATCGCCTTGTCGCTCACGTCGTCGTCTTCGAGGATGATCTCGGACCCGTCGAGGCACTTGACTGTGTAGGCCCATGCGCAGTCCGATGCGACGTATTCACGAGGCCGCTGTTGGGCCAGTGCTAAGGCACTCTCGTCTAATTGCGGATGGGCTGGCTGGAACTGGCTGAAATTTTTAAAGAGATTACCGAGATTACCAAGATTACGGCGATCCACATCTGACTGTTGGCCTTGAACCTGGTTGACGGCTACGATTGGGATTGGAAGCCGACCTCGCTGAGATCGACTGGTATCCGCCCCTGAGCTGGCTGCCGGATGGATCGAGCTGGTTAATTGTCCACTGTCGATCTTAGCGACCACTTGATCGTTTTGCTGGGGTTCTCTTCGTAGATGTGGTTTGGGAATGGCGTCGTTGTTGCGAACTATAAAGCGTTCATTGACTCGGCGAAAAGGAGCTAGCTTGTTGTTCTTGCCTTTGTGGGAGCATTTCGTGCGCTTTTGAATGCCGGTATTGAAAGCGTTCCGTCGAATATCTTTACGCGGAGAATGTATACCTTCTCTGGATGGAAAGGAGAGGCTGTGGCCAGGCCGTAGGGTGGCGTCTCTGATTTCTCGTGACTCTGTCTTGGGGGCATCGTTTCTATGTTTGTCATCGACTGAGTGTTCATACTTGTTTTTGTGTTTGTGTTTATGTTTATGCTTTTTCTTATGTTCAAATTCTCGGTGTCTCGACCGTAGACTGGCCTTACTTGATTTTTCCGACCCCTTTCCGCTAGATTCTAGATGTGAGGGCGGCAGGATGTTGAGCGATTTATAGTCATCTTCATGTTTTATTTGAGGTGTTCTTTCGTTGACAACGCTTCTCCGGTGCTTATGGAGCAATGTAAACAGATCTTTGTCGTCGTCGTCGTCGTCGTCGTTGTCAGAGTTTATGATAATAGCGGACTGTAGAGTTTCTCCGTCTCGGCGTGTTGGGTTTTCGGCAACAGCCGTTGCCGTTATAGAAGGAAGCGAGGATGAGATACGGGCCGGAGAAGGTGTTTGAGCGCATGGGAGAGAACCGGCTGCCGCCCCTGCCGGGGGGCCGCGCCGCGGCTGCCCGGAAGATGCTTCTCCCTCAGGAGTAGAATGGGTAGATAGCGCATGGTCCGCGTTCTCTAGAGCACTTTCTTGCCCTGTCTCTGATTCTCGCGTATCTCGCGTTGTTGTAGATATCACGTTCCCCATGGCAACTGCTACTCCTAACCTGGCCAAGGGATGTGTGTTAAGCATTAGGTAGAGAACAGCCGGGGATCTGTGCGATAGAGAAGGTAGAGTGTAGCCATTTCATGTAATATCCAAGTCATTTCAAGTTCAGAGCATCGATTCGGACTTCGAAACGAGGTTATGTTCATCGGTTGGCCTTTACGTCTGCCAACTATGCCAAAGACGAAATGGAAGGATCGTCTGAGCCTGCAAATGTGATCAACTGCAGGACTTAAGGGAGTTGTCATCTAAGAAAGACGAAATTCGTATGAAACCTTGACCTAGGTAGATAGTCAACATCTCATAAATATGCTGATGACCACCTCAAGTTGTTGCAGTAATACGACCTCAAACTGTAGTTCTCAGAATAGCTATGCCGCGATGATAGTGAAGGCGCAAATTTGGCAGTGAGCATTGCGAGAATCTTCAAAAACATGCCGCTGTGATGGCGCAAGATGGTCTACACGGTCATAGCATGAATCAAGTGCTCATCTGCGCTCTATTCGAACTGTGCACTTCACTCATACCTCGTTTCATATGTGCAATCTTGGGTAAATTGTAGAGAGAACAAAACTTGGAACTCAGTGGACTAATCAAAGGCATTACATCAAAATCATCACAGGGCTCCATATTGATACTGAACAGGCAGTATTTCTTTTCTGAAGAGGAATGTAGCCATATGCGGGGAATGAAACCTTCATTTTGAATTGCATCTAAGTCTTCTTGGACCGAGCCTTAAAGGATCGTAAGGGGTCTATTTTTCGACCACCACTGCGTTTACCCTTGCCCTTAAACGTCCGGCCCTTTCTATTCTTGCCATCTACTTTCTTCATGGGAACAAATCCTACTTCATTCGTAGTCAACTTTTTCTTGCCTTCCGGGAGTAGATAGTCTGGAACGTCTTTCAAATGGGGCTGGGTCCGGGCAGAGCGAAGTTGTCCATCATGTCGCAAAGCGTGCAGCTCTGCCGGGTTTTCCTCAAACCGACGCTGAAGTTTGTCACTTTTTAAGAGCTCCTGGCGAATTTCGCGCATCCGCGCCTCCCTTATTGCCACCTTTGTGACAGCACGTAGTGCATCGTTGACACGATAGCGAAAGCCTTCCAATGTCTTCCAGTCGAAGTGCCAGGGTTTCAGTTCTTTTCCGCTAGCTGCCTGCTGCTTCTTGATTTTTGAAAGCGTCTTCTCATCATTTGCGGCAGATGGTATGCTTGTTGGCATATGCTTGCGGAACTTATCGGTAGGTATTACCATTGTAAGGGAAGTTCCGGTCTGTCCTGCCCGCGCTGTCCTACCTATACGATGGGCGTAGCTGCGAGCAGTTGAAGGACAATCAAAATTCACCACAATGGCTACATTCCTGAAGTCTATGCCTCTGGATACACCGTAGTCTTTATCGCGGCGAGAAGGCTTCCGCTTTTTCTTGGGAGGCGCAGTCTGCGTATCGTCGTTGTTAGGTGTTCCAGATGAAGCTTGACCGTCGGTGTCAGTGTTTTGTGTGGATGCCGTTTCGTCGCCTTCTACGTTGGCCTCGTCTCCCAGAACTTCCATTTCATCGGACGATATCAATATGTCAAACAGGCCCTGATTAAATTGCTGTACAGTGTGTACCCGGGAAGCTATGGGAAGCTGGGAATTTAGAACACTGTACAATTCGAGATTAGCAAGTAATTCCGTGTTTTTCAATCATGAAATTCAGGAGCCGACGAAGGTTTTGAATTTTAAACCAAGGTAGGTCGTGATTAGGCCTAGGCAAGATGACTTGTAACAGTACTTACGCGGAGCGGATTCCAAACTGTTCGAGATACAGTTTTAAGCGGTATGATCTGTCGACGTCGTCGGCCACAAATATCAAGCATTTCCCTTTGATGAGCTTGAGCTTCAGTAGGACATAGATAAGCAGAAATTTATCGTCTTCACCACACTCAACAACATATTGTGTAATGCCTTCACCCTCCGCTTCGGGTTCGTTCAGATCTAACACTGCGGGATTCTTGCAAAACCGGCTCTTCAGGCGGTCCACGTCGCTGCTGAGGGTTGCTGAAGTCAGAACAGCCTGCACGCCTTTGGGTATCGAGGCAGATATCGTAGTCAGATCCTCCTCATAGCCGTATGACAGGACCAAGTCTGATTCATCAATGACCAGCATCTTCAAGTCGGAGACCCAGGGAGAAAGCTTTAGGCTCAAGCTCGCACGTGAGGGCGTAGCTACAACAATATGGGGCGTAGAGGCGAGCATAGAGCGAACGACCTCGTCGGGGAGCTGCTCCGACAGCTTGATGGCTCGGACATCTTTTTGGCAGAACGCGGTGAAGGTCTCGACGGTTCGGAGGACCTGGTCAGCGAGCTCGCGGGTCGGGACGAGAATTAGAGCTGATGTCGCTTTCCGGGAGCCTTCTTTGGCTCTGAGTATGTTTTCTATGACCGGCAGCAAATAGCACAGCGTCTTTCCCGAGCCCGTCTTTGCGCGAAGCACCACCGACTTGCCATCGAGGATCTGCGGAATGGCCAAGGCCTGTGGCGTTGTGGGCTTGTGGAAGCTCTGTCCTGCGATTGCAGTTAAGAGGCGCGAATCGAGTCCGAAATCTGTGAAGGCGGCGTCTTGTGCTGGCGATTTCGTGTCGGCCGCGGGCAACGCTATTTGAGGCTTGTCGTCTCGCAGATCGTCGATTTTGCGCTTCATTCTTTCTGAAAGAACTTGCCAGGAGGAAATATAAATGCAATAGACCTTACTATGAGAATGAAGGGCTGACGATAATGAAAATAGAGTTGAACGGACTATCGGCGGTGATAGCGGCAGGTTATGAATCCACTGAGTTGAGATGGTTACTGCTAGACTCCAGCAAAGCTCGCGACTTCAAAAAATAAAGTTGCAGGTACCTATCTTATCGCAACCGGAGTGGGTCCCGAGCCACGAACAGTGAGTCCCTCTCCTTGCCCCACAATACTTAAAGCGCGTTGGACTCGGAGTACGAAGTACTTTGTACATACTTACCACGGTGAGCTGCCCCTCTATCACATGTACAACAATTCGAGCATTATGAGGTACCTACTAGTTCTCCGTACTGTAACTGTTCTATTTATCTTTCTTTCTTGAATTGCTCACTTTGATGAGCCATGTATTTCCATATGAACAATCTAAGAAATAATATTCCGATATCAGAGGGAGATGCGGCGCACAAATATTGAATCAATCTCTCAGATTTACACCTTCTCACGAAGTGCCAGGTGGGAACTTCTGGTGGGAATCTAGCCTTCGTAGATTTAGCGGACCTAGTGGGCACCATACAACCGTTTCTTTGGTACAGGTCAGGCAGCTTACCGCTGAAGCCAAGCCTCGGCCCGCCGATCTTATTGAGATGTGGATAGAGATAGAGAGGAGAACATCAATTCTCATAGAGCTTCAAAGGAACAAAAAAATTGGCCTACGAAGAAAACTTCAAGTTGATTTTAAGACTGCGATATGTCTATGAATTTCTTATTGCGAGTGGGTGTACGAAGCATATCTTAGGCCGGTCAAGGTTCTTCCACTTGAGATCAATAACTGCAAATATGGGGAAATTGCGCCAATACGAAATACGGAAGGTCGATTTACATGATTCATTGAAACATTCCAGGCAGACAGATTCTGGATACGGTACAATACGTCAAAAAGCTGCATTCATACTCAACACCATAGGTTTACTTGAATTGAAGTTTAAGTCGGAGTATTCGCAGAACTTGGTAACTCCGTCGCTACACGATGAAGGTTGCGATCATTGGTGCTGGCATTTCGGGGCTTTCTCAGTACCTCTGGCTGCGAAAGGTCGGGTTCCTAGATGCTCACTCTGTGATTATCTATGAAGCCCGGCAGGCGCAGGACGAAAACACTACAGCGCCCTCGAAGACCGGCGCGTATGATTCATCTGCAACTGGTGGTGGTATAGGGTTATCGACAACTGGACTCCATGTTTTGGAGCGCTTGGATCAGAGTCTGTACGATGAGGTCCTGGGTACAGGCCACATCATTCGGAATTGGCGCATGTCGAATGCTAGAGGCTGGACCCTGGCTAATATGGGCATCACGTCAGAGGGCGAGAAGATGGTTATGATCGGACGAGATGCTTGTTGCCAAGTCCTCAGGAATCGAGTCCCCGACGAAGCGGTTGTGCATCGCAAGGTAGTCGATATCAAACTTGCTGAGGGCAGCAACAAGCCCGCGCTAATCTTCCAGGACCAAACAAGCGAAGAGTTTGACTTCGTAATTGGATGCGATGGTATCTGGTCGCGAACCCGACAAGCTATATTCGGTGCCCAGGGTCGCGATCAGTATGAGTTTTCGCCGCGATACGAAGGACTCGTGGGCGTTGGCGGGTGCGTGCCAGGCTCCATGATTAAGGGCACTCCCGATGGTGAAATGAATGTTGTCCTAGGCGCCAATGGCTTTTTCGGCTATGGTTATATCGCGGGCCAACCTGGAGACTCTACCAAAGCTGGGGAAACGGCGCTGTGGTGGTCTACTTATAGTTTACGCGAGTGCCCCGACGATTGGCGTAAGATCGATAAAGATGATGTGAGAAACGAACTTCAAGTCAGTAGTTTCGGTCTTTTTATCCGCTCATTGGGCGCGTTTCGGGGTTACATCTTCACCTATCTAGCGCCCTCGCTGCGCCTAATAAGCTGACTCGCCACTATTAAACAGAAGCGACACCTCGGGTGGCAAAACACTCCTATCCAGGATATTGTCCGCGATGTGAAGGTTGACGGTCTATGGCCAACTTTCATCACTCCTTTACTTCCGACCTGGGAGAAGGGCAGCTGTGTTCTCGTTGGCGACGCAGCACACGCTTTACAACCATCGTCAGGACAAGGTGCTAGCATGGCACTTGAGGACTGCGAAACTCTAGCACTCTTGCTTCACCATTATGCACAAGAAGATCCAGTAAGCGGTGCCACCAAAGCAGCTAAACAGTATTCCGATCTCCGCCGTCCCCGTCTAGATGGCGTTTTCAAGAAGGCTCAGCAGCTCGCTGGGATGAAGCAGGACATGAGTGTCTTTCAAGAGATGCTCATGTATTTTTTTGTCTGGCTCATGGCATGGTTGAAAGTCACGGAAAATTATAATCGCAACTTGAATGCGTATGATGTTCCAACAGAAGTGTCGAATGCAATCAAGCGAGCCGAATGAGCACACCCATAGTTTCCGAAGCTCGTCACACCAACAACCCGGGAAAGTACGGCCGTCGAGTCCAACAAAACCTCGAACAACTTCGAGGTTCGTTTCCCAGATCCCCACTCACGTCTCGAGTCCGACCAACACGGAACGGCCATTGTATATTCGCTTGTACCTATATTATGTCTCATATCAATGTATTCATATGCACAAATAATCAATGTGGAAATGACATCAAGCTGAGCTTGAGGTCACTTTCAAACAGGTCTACTGCAGCAATCCTGTCAGCTGTGAACTGTAATCTATCTTCTTAAGAAGGAATGGAAACTTGAAAAGGTATATTCCATACTTCAAGTTCATGTTCGACCTTGAGATCTTGTATTATCCCCGCACAGCGATATGTGGCTACGGAACCTATCATCAACGGCCACACCAATCAAAAGGAACAATCTCCTTCATATGTATGTATAGGTCTGTGCGATGATACTTGTAGCCAACCGTATCTAGTTATTTTCATCCGAAAATCTGCTGTCCTACTAACTAGACAATTCGTGATTGCTGACGGACATTTCGTTTGATTTACTAAGCTACAAGTCTCACGTTCTACGATGTGCCTCGCGGTCGGCACCCGGAGGAATATGGATGGCTACTCGGTAGTACAGTACAAGCATTATAAGATACAAGATAATACAGTACTACCTTGGTGTGGCCAAGCCATTTTACTTACTGATGAGCTGCCTCGGCCGCTTGGAAGGTTAAGATTTAGATAGCAATTTGAAAACTTAAGCAAATTTACCTTTGTCAGAATAAAGTGAAAATTGCGTGGACAGGGCAAGAAAGCAAGGGAAAAGAGAGGGTTTCATACAAGTCTCATTGGGTGCCAGTCATCGTGTTGGGTTGGGTGTGGATGTTGTTGCTCCGCTTGGTGTCTATCTACACCACATCTGCAGGCTATATCGTCTGATGCATAATTGATGGGAACATAATCAAGATTTGCTGCATCGGATATGCCCCTCCATAGAAGTTTCAGCATGATGTTCCTGCAGAAAGCAGAAAGGTCGACAATACGATCGGTACTTCGTGGACAAGTATTGATGTGCGAATAATTTGACGCAGAAGGCACAAATGCAGCATAATACAGATACATAATAGTGAGGTACCCTAGGCGCTCGTGGGAGCTGAGGGGCATAAACGGAGACCCACTTAGTCGATGGTTGACAGGGTAACGAGCAACTAGTGAATACAGGTAAACTTTCTACCCAGTAGCGCCGGGAGCTTGAGAAAGGTTGGTGGGGGCAGATTTAGTGCCCCTGCTCTGTTTACATTGAAGTGCTGCCCAAATAGAGGCGGCTGCAGCAACGTTGACCACATCACTACTCTTCCTCTTCCACCCAATTCTTCTCGTTCCAAGTCAATGCAAAAGCAGACACCTGCCATCAGAACACCGATTCCCAATCTCTTCTGCATTGCTATTGCATTCTTTACTGCTGTGGTGCGTTGCAAGACTGCAGTCTGAATTAATAACGGCGCATAGTGCGCTGCGCAACGCGGTTGCTCAGGATCTCTGTTGTCACTCGATCGTGCTAGGTTGCTGTACCCAGCATCACGGCGCCGTGTAGATACCCGTGCTACGCGATCGCACCCGCTCTTCCCGCAGATTTTTTCCTCTCTCCCTTGCGTCCTTGTGTTCAAGAAATGAATCGGCCAGGAAATTCTTGATCAGCAGAACTCGGGAAGCATAGCATTAAATATGGCTTCAGAACAGCCTGTAAGTATTTTGTGTCTCAAATCTGAGCTTCAGAGGAATGTGTATCCCCGCTAACTTAGCATTGCAGATTACAGAGCCACTGCGCATCTCCAAGTCCACCACATCACATTCGCCAGCAAAGGGTGGACTGAGTCGTCCGTTGTCTGAGATCTCAGCAACAGAGCGGCGACGCAACTCGCCGAGCTGGACGTCACCATCAAAGGTGCGCATGCCCTTCTCCCAATTTTGCCGCGTGACTCATTGATTCAGTTGGTGTTCATATAATAGTCCATATGCTGACTTGACCCGTGTTGTGTACAGAAGATGAACCTGAGTACCGATTCATCGCCATTCCAGTCGTCCCCGCTCGAGGCGGCCGCTTCGCCGCGACTGTTTTGGCAAAGCCGAAATGCCAATCGGCTCGGCGAAAACAGTCTCTATGGCGGCCGCTCCGGCTCTCCGTCTCCGACCAAGCGCTCTTCTATCGAGCGCCTCGAGAAGGCTTCGCGTGTGAAGAACAGTACCATGTTTGCACGCGAACAGAAGCAAGAATATGATCCTACAAGAATTCCTACTATTGAGCGTCCTCTTGCTAAGGTCCAGGGAAACGCTTTCGCCGGTGCTGGGCACGCCGGTTGGCGTCCAAGCCATTCCCGTACTGAGAGCCAGACAAACATCTCTTATAGCCCGACTAAATCGGTCACAAGCCCAACAGCAACCCAGAACCGGCCCCAAACTCCAAGCAAAGACCAGCCTTCTCCCATCAAATCCTCTCTTTCCGTCTCTCGTTTCAAGAGCAGCTATGACTCTCAGAACGATGATGTTTTCTCCGATTATTCGACGGACGAAACACTTTTGGCCGAAGGAAGATACCTCCATCGACATGCCAAGTCGGTGACATTTGATGCTGCGCCACCCCAGATTAATGAGTATGAGATGGCGACTCCAGACCTATCCTCAGTTGGAACAAATTCGCGAGAGGGCAGCTTCGAGTCTGAAGAAGATGATGATATGTACGGCCCATATCCTGGTGACGACGGAGAGTTGCCAGATGACAGTTTCGACGCCACACTGGAAGATACGGATAAGACCCCAGTTGTCGGCCCAGATGATTGGCGTCGTGATGTTGACTCTCGCTTCGACAGCAGCCCGATGCCCGAAGTCAATGGGGGTCAACCAGCATTGAACAATCTGCAACTCAAGCGCACTAATTCTTCAACGTCAAGCGGTGATCATCGACCGCTGCCTCCTCTTCCCGGGATGAGCGATGTTGGGGGGAACTCTTCAATATCTTCAAATGGACGACCAGGTGCCACTGACCGCACCGTTGGCTCTCCACGCAATCTACCCCCGCCACCATCAGCGTCTACTACAAAGACCGAGATTCACAATATCGGGAACTCGAATATGTCCCTAGAAGAACGATTGAAGCTCATGATGTTGTCGGATGAGACTAGTCCCAAACCGGCCGATAAATCGACCAAAACATTTGCTGAGCAACAGCGAGAACGCCGTATGCGGAGAGCTGGTGCTCGTGATAGAATGACGAGCACAACCCCCGAGCGTGAAGCTTCGCAGCCAGACACAGACCACGAGGCCGATGAGGCAGATGATACACTGGGCGATATTTCCGCCCTGGATATAGACTATGAGCTTCCAAGTATCTCACGTCAGTCAATATTGCGTCGTGTCGATGGCAATCAACAAGTGACTCGCCAATCTGACTACAATTTCACTTCGCCAGCGCCTGACTCGAGTCCTGCTCGCGGTACTCTCCATGACCCCGACGTTCCTATTGCTAGCATCGAGGACTCGGTATTGGATGACCTTTCAGAGCTGGATGAGGATAGCATCGTGAAGCATGAGCCCGACGATGACGAGAAGGCAGACATTTACGATTTTTACCAACAGCCAGCTGGTAACGACGACGCGTATTCGACCAAAAGTCAGGAAGAGGACAACGATTCAGACAGCCAGTACTCTGACGAATCGCCTAACTCACATTTATCACACGCCGAAGACGACGGTCCAAGTACCCCTCGACCATCTAGCCCTAGGCAAGAAGATGAGATAACCAATTTCAGTGCGACTCTACCTCAGGTTAACAGCCCCAGTAGGACGTCTGATTTCTCCCGTAGCCTTCAATCTTATATGTTGCCTAAGCCGAGAGAGTCAGATTCAGCGGCGCATCCTAATACCTATACTGAGCCAAAGAAGCAGAGAGAATCGCACAGTGGTAAACCAGATGAGAAACAGAGGCCAGCAACTCCCCCACAGCCAATGTCAAAACCAGAATATGATGGCTCAGGGTGGGGTGATCCTGAGGACGCGGAAGAGCCTGGCACGCCTGAATCGGTTATTCACCGACCTATCTCAGATGACGAGTCGGAGTTCGAAGAGCATGAGGAAGAGTATGAGAAAGAGCAAGAAGAGGAGCAAGAAGAAGAGGTGGTGGAAGAGCCTATTGAATCCCCCGCTATCCCTGAGCGAATTGCAACAATTAAGGGTTCGAAGCTCAAGACGCGCCCCTCGGCGACTCCTTCTGACATCGAGGCGATGCGTGAAGCACGCAGACAAGTCAGTCAAGAGGTTCAGCCTCTTGTCCCGCCTATTCCGGAACGCCACCGCAATCGCATGTCTCGCGACTTCGACGTCGACCAGGCTGCTGGTACGACTGGCGATGATTTCCTAGAGCGGCATCCAAGTTTCAAAAACAGGAGCTTGACACTAGATCTAGACTTAGGCCTCAGTCTTGATCGTGACTTTGATAGAGTCATTGAGGCACAAAAGGTTGAGTTCCAAAAAGCCGTTTTCAACCTCGATATCGAGGCTGCAAGTACCAGCTATACTAGACAAGCGTCTAGTCCGAATCAAGAAATTCCTACTCTCAACCCTGGCACAGAGGATGTCTTTGCTGCAATAGCATCTAATGCTAATATTGGAATTCGTAAACAGCGCGGCTACCTTATGCGACAAAACACAAAAGTCGTTACAGCTAGTGATAAGGATAACGAAGACTTCCGGGCAGGTGCTCGGTCCGTTGGGAATTCTCCTGTCAAAGGGAGCCAACGACCACAGTCATGGACCGTTGAGCCCTGGAACGGTAAGCAGAAAAGAAGTCTCAGAAAGCGACATGGGCCTAGCCTCGGGGGCCCAGTTCCGCCATTGCCTGGACAGGAATCCAACGCGACTACAATGAATTCAGTGCCGGAAGAGGATACTTCTGGACTCGTGGCAGATGACAGCGGCGAGAAGGGACGGTTGTTTGTCAAAGTCATGGGCGTCAAGGACCTCGACCTCCCTCTCCCTCGAAGTAAGTCTTACAATTCCCGTGCACATCATTTGCGCCTTGCTAACCCTCGACTAGATGAGAGGACTTGGTTCAGTCTTACCCTGGATAATGGAGTTCACTGTGTTACAACAACCTGGCTTGAACTGGGACGTAATGCGCCTATTGGCCAAGAGTTCGAGCTCGTGGTGCCTCATGAACTAGAATTCCAGCTCACCCTCAACGTAAAGTTGGAGAAACCCAAAGCGCCTAAGCAGATCCCTCCCTCTCCGACTAAGATGTCGAAGCCTAAGACGTCAGCTTTCTCTCGCGTGTTCGCTAGTCCCAAGAAGCGTAAGGAGATGGAGGCTCGTCAACGCGAGGAAGAGGCTTATGCTCAAGCACAATGGGAGGCTGCCAGTAAACTCAGTCTCGCACCGACAGCCTATGATCTTTTGTCCCCTCTTGTCGCCGAAGATGGCAGCTTTGCACGATCATATGTCTGCCTCAAGGAGCATGAGGCGCGATGCTACGGGCGACCCTACATGGTAGAAATTGCCGCCTTCAACGAGTGGGCGACTGAAGAAGCCGGATTTGCAAACAGCGTCAAGAGTAAGCGATCAGGCATGCCTACTAACACCGTTGTGCGCCGTGCTCCGTACAAGGTTGGCAAGCTCGAGGTTCAGCTCCTATTTGTGCCACGCCCCCCCAACGGCAATTTCGATGAGGATATGCCCAAGAGCATGAACTCATGCATCCGGGAACTTAAGGCTGCCGAGGAAAGACTCAGCCGAAACTGGGAAGGCCACCTCAGCCAACAAGGAGGAGATTGTCCGGTAAATACCACCCATAAGAAGTTCCAATATATCTAAGCTAACCCATTTTCTAGTACTGGCGCCGTCGCTATTTCAAACTTGCAGGCACCAAGCTCACAGCATTCCACGAGACAACACGGCAGCCGCGTGCCACTATCAACTTATCAAATGCCAAACGTCTCATTGATGACCGCCGCCAACTGACTAATCCCGAAACAACGGGGCGAAATGGCAAACGGCGGCGCTCTGCGTTTGCTGAAGAAGAGGAAGGATACATGTTTGTCGAAGAAGGGTTCCGCATCCGGTTCAACAACGGCGAAGTTATTGATTTCTACGCTGACACCCCCGAAGATAAGGAGGGCTGGATGAAGAACCTCGGAGACGTCATCGGCCGTGGCAACGGCGAGGATGATGATGGAACAGGCGTCAACTCTCGACGCAAGTGGTGTGAAATGGTCCTGAAGCGGGAGGAGTCGCTCCGCAAGCGCGCCGAGAGCAGGCCGAATCACTCACGGACTAAGAGTATGATCCTCTAAGGCTGTGCCTTACACATACACATTATTTTCGCTTCTATTCATGACACGACTGATGATCATGAGTCTGCTCGGGGAGCATATAATACGAGAACACGAAACGCCATGCCCCGTATGTGTGATTGTTGATGGGATCAAATCTGCATTGCATCACGACTAAAATCATCTGCACAATTAAGGCGGCGTATCAAAATTGTTCTCTTTTCGACTAACTGTCTGTCTGTCTGTGTATTTTCTTTTTTTATTTGTATCCCGCTGCGTGGGAGCTAAGCCAAGCCCATCTGCAATAACATGATCCGTCGTTGCCCAAGTGGAAGAAGAAAGGGCTGGCGTCAATTCTCACCGCGCACCGCCGGTCTATATGATGGATGCATTGCGTGGGGGAAACTGGGTACGAGAAGGAGACAAGGGAAGAGAGAGAGAAATTGCTTGCTTCGGGTTGGGTCGCATACAAATTCCATAATGGGCGGGGATGTACTGGGTGCTTTTTCCTTTTCTCTGTACGCATTGTAGGGATTGCTAGTTTCAATAAATAACTTTGAAACGTTATGTGATGCCTTCTTCTGGTGCAACCCGTATCTTCGTGATCATCGTGGGCAATCTGTTAGTAGTTGCGATTCGGCTGTTTGATTTGCAGTTGACAACATGACACGAGATTCCCTGGATAGTGCTGAGTGTCCCAATTCTCCTGATAAAGGATGTGCTCCTTCACCTGGCATACTACCTAACCTAGGTACAGTACCTAGGCATATAGATCTAAAGAAGCTGCCCTCTTCTAACAAAGACGTTCCCCTCCGAACCACCTCGGTGGCGCAGTTGGTAAAGTAGTCGCCAGGATAAACTCCTTGTGCCATAGGCTGGCGCCATAGGTATTCAAGGATTTTCCGGTCGAGCCCAGGTCAGGTCAAGGCAAAAATTTGCTAGGTTAGCATCTGGAGGGAACTGTGGATAATCAGGATACGCAGATGTTCGAGGGCGCGATTTTTTTTTTAATTTTTTCTCCTTTTTTGCCCACCTAGCTACTACTACTTACTCCCGTCAAATGCAGGGCAAAAGATCACGAAGTGCGCGTCATGTGATACGCATATTATTTATCCGGCTCCCCTTGCCTCCTCCCCTCCGCTACACATATTAGGTATATAGTACGCCATATCTCGATTTTCCCTTCATGTCATAATCATGGCACAAAACAGAACACATTATGAGGATTGGGGGGGATTGTAACTTATTTAAGGCCGGACCATCCTACACTCCGTAACACCAAAATCTACCGCCCTAAAACGGAACGAGAGCTGATTACCTGACATGAGAATATCCCGAGACCAACGCCTGCCCGGCCTATCAGAACAAAAAAAGGGATGACCAAATTAGACATTGCCCGCTGTTATTTACTTTGTCTTTTGCTTCTTCGCCTTAGGCTTTTTCTCTTCTTCCTCCTCTTCTTCGTCGTCATCGTCAGCCATCTCTTGGTCTTCGTCTTCGTCATCGACGCCGCTCTCGTCGCTTCCAGAGCCGTCTGACTCATGGGCGGAGTCAAATTCCTCCGCCACGTCGCTCTCACTCTCGGCCCGGAAGTCCTCATCGACGGACTCTTCATCCTCGTCTGCGGATCCGCGGTCGGCGTTGGCGCCAACGACCTCTTCTTCGGAATCATCCATGGCTTCTTCTCGAAGCGCCGCTGCTATGAGCTTGGCTTCGTCGTCAACCTCGTTCTTGACACGTAGACCCTTGAGCTTGAAGAAATCCTCTAACGCCTTCAAATCCTCTCTGTTAATATTGCTGAATTGATGCGCTGGTCCACTCTTCATGACTACCTGGATATCGAAGGTTGATAGCGCGGAGACCGCGCCACTCACACGAGAGAATGTGATACTAGCAGTCTGATCGTATGAGATATAGGTGGCGGGTTTCGGTACAAACATGAATGCCTTTTCCAGACAGTACAGGAAGCCTTCGGCTGCCTTGATCGAGCACTTGATACCATACTGCTGGCGGTGTGTCATGAAGTCTTTAGCTGGTGATGTAATCTTTTTATTGGCGAGACCTTTGAAGATGTAAGTGATGACCTGGTGCAGAGGTTGTTCGTAATGGGCGTCAAGTTTATCATTGTACTTCTTGCTGAGCTCCTCTTCGGTAAGATTTAGATCAATTGTGACCTCTTCGTCCTTCTTTGCTTGCATCACAACGAATGGATATCTGGTCTGGCCTTGTCGGAGAGGTGGGTCCAAGCCTATACAAAGCATAAAGTGCAATTCATCAGGCTTAGGAAGGACCATAAATTTCTTGATCGCATCGTATTGAATCTTGTAGTCGTAGGTTTTGCCCCGAAGGCGGAACGAAGCTTCGTACATGTCGATATCGAACCGTCCACTAGAACATCATTAGACAAAGGCCACATGGGGCGAGCGCACAGATGAGTAACGAACCGTGGTGTTAAGTGGAGGACTTCCAGGAAGGTAGCGATAGCGTCACCAGCCGTCTCACCAATCTCGGCCTTGTCCATCAGCGTCTCGTAGAACAGAGTGGCGGCATTCTTCTCCTCTTGCTCTGCATCACTGCCCGCTTCTTCCCCTTCGGTCTCTTTGCGTGTGGCTGTACCAGGTATGTAAAATCGCATCTCGACCAGCTGGTCCTTTCCGGCGCCAGACTTTTTGCCCCGTCCACGTGCGCCGCCCAAGTGGCCATTTGTTCCTGTGTCATCTTCATTGGAGGGTGTGAACTCGACGGAGACTTCGTTGCGGCCCGCTAAGTTGGTATTGCTTATCTCGGTGTAGGGAATCTCAAAGGATGGCTTGTTCTGGACGTTGAACACAAGTTCAGCCTTGCTGAACTCGGTCTTGCCCCAGTTCCAGCCCCTCAGAGCATGTTCTTTGGACTCGAGGTTGATGCTGTACCAGAGCTTGAAGAGTTTGCTCAGGCGCTCGAAGTCCTCGTGCTGGAAACCGTCGAGAAGGACAAGTTCAGAAGATCGCTTCAGTATCTTGACTTCGAAGCCCTTAGCGGCGCGGCTCCACTGGGCTGAGGCAATGTCACCGCGGTCGAGAGTGAAGGTGTTGCCGCTAGACGAGGGTTTCCAACCCAGCCCGTTCTCGGCGAATCTGCACTTCCCCGACTCTTTGGACAGGTCGAGATAGATACTGTCGAATTGCTCGCTGTTCACAAGGCCCGAGTTAGTATGCGCTTAGTGGGTTTATTCCAAAAGCCACGCTTGGCAGCACTTACATGGCTGCCATTGTGATGTGCGTTTCGCTGAGAGAGCAGGTTGTGTGCGTTGATGTTGTAAGGCTGAAGAGAGATTGGCGGGCTGGCAGCAGTAGATGATTCAATGCGCCGCTTGGGAAAAAACGAAGTGCCTAGATAGGGAAAGCTTCTAGCTGCTGTCGCGTCCCGACACGCGCACCCAAGCTACAAGGCCGCGCTGCTAGGCAGGCACCTAAAGTGCCTGCTTAAGAGAGGTCGAAGTGGGTACCGGTAATTCTACGGAAAGGGCTAGCCACCTAGCGTACTCTGTACTTATGGGAGACCCGGTTTTTCAACACAGCGGCACTGTAGCGACCTGAATTGGCACGAAGTACGGAGTAGATAGCTATGTTGTCAAAAAGAAGTTCAATAACGATTTTACAGAACATACGCTATTATAGTTGTCACTGTCATAGTAAAGTAAAAACAAACAGCATGATGAAATTTGTTTGTTTGTTATTTCAACCACGGATACCCAAGTAGAATTAACGTACTTCTTACTGTTTCAATTTCACATCAATACTTCGTTATGCTTTTACTACAACAGTTCAATAGAATGTACGAGGTAGGCATGCACAACAGAAAGGGTAGCAGCGACGCGAGAAGCAAGTGTAACTGCCAGGTCCCTCTCCTGGAACAGCCTCCTAGTCGAGCATGCAGCATGCACTATGATCTAATCCTCTGCGGATGCCGTTGGATGATGTTGCCACATCGGTATTCGACAGTGGGATGATCGTCTCCAAATCTCCTCTATGGAAAACCTCATGCCAATTCTCTGCGCACACCAGTCTCAAATTGGCCTCTTTATCCACATCACCTCCCGTCTCGGGTTCCATTCGGCTAGTCAAATAGATTATCGTAGATTGAGAACCAACGTGGCTAAATCCACGATACTCCCCATTAATCCCCGTCCTGTCGTCGAAGCTTGGTCTTCGCTTTTCCCCGCGTCGCAACTTATAAGATGCCCGCACGGGCCGCGGTACGATCTCGAGGACTGTTTGTAGATGATGATATATAGTTGGTGGCTATCCCGAGGATTGAGATTCTGTCTCGTCCCGAGGTTTCTTGCTCATCATCAGTATCGAAAATGCAGCTGTTATTCTCTCTCGTTACCGCCGTCTTGGCGCCTCTCAGTTTGGCTGCCCCTACCGGGGACGTCTCTCGTCGCAGCGAGCCATTCCACAAGAGAGAAAACCTTTGCAACCTGAGCGCACCTCCGGCTATCTGCACCCCAGACCCCGCTGTAACTGTTGAGGAAACCGCACAGCGAGCGTACAAGTTCTACCGTGCCTTCGTCGTCGATGGCGACCCGAGGACCATGTTTTCGCTGATTGATTCGTCCTACATTGTAAGTGACTATCCTAGATTTGGACCATCAATTACGGGAATATTTGTAGAAGACAAGATAGGGGCTAACAATATTCTCACCAAACAGCAACACCATCCCGGATAGTATGCGCTTCATCAGCCACTCCCAGCGTGATAGTAATTGACTTCATGTCTTTCACAGCGCGAGCGGCCCTAACACCATTTGGCCTCTGTTCTGCAACGGGGCTAAGATCGGTAACGAGCAAAACACGGCGTGGTGCTTCGATGCTAGCACAAACATGTCGTACGCGAGATACAGCACCACGGATAGGTGGCGCTGGGTTGGCGGCTGTGTCCACGAACACGTGAGTGCCTTTAATGCAGACTCGACTTGAATTACTTTTAACTCTTCGCATAGTGGGACCAGGGCGAAGTCATTCCCACGGCCAAGTGCTACAAGCTGAATACGACCACAACTCTGTCTTAAGATTGCATTTGGGTCCGCTATCACGTACTTCAGCAAGTTGGGGGGCCAGGTTGTAATAGGGTTGCTGGCCTGGCCCGGACATAGGGTATTGAATTCGACCTCGTGTATATAATGTAGCCTGTTGCTCTAGCTAGCTTCCAAGCATTAAATCTGAACAAGTTAGCTTGTGAAATCTATATTCGTTCTGTGATACGAAGTACACACAAGGGCCGTAAATCTCCACAGGTCTCTAGACTGGCCACCCCCCCAAATTCTTTCAGTCGCAGGTAACAGTGGTAATTAGGGTTTGTAGAAGCTTGTAGATCCCTTCGATTTTGATCAAAGTCATCTATAAGACTGCTGGCTTCATTAACAAGGACACTCGTAAGTCGTATTAATCACAACCTCTGATCTGGAGGGGAGAATAGGGGGAGCACCAGAGATAAAGTAGGTACCTAGAATGAATATATGATGCCTATGAATGACAGACTTAAATTACATTTGTTAAGTCCGCGTCGATGAAGAATAAGTTCTAGTATTTTGTGTCTTTTATTCTAATGTCATACAGTCATCATTGACGCACAATTTTTCCTCGTGAATTTGTCTAAACACAATTAATTACCACGGTTCCCTGTTGTGACTAATTGTTGTTATTCAACTGCATCTTGATTTGTTTTATTCTGATAGAAACTCTATGATCTATTCCACTGAAACCTTGATACCCAATTGGAGAATACTACCAACATGCATGACTGAGCAAAACTATTTTCCGCTAGCATTCTTTATTGGTGAATTGGCCCATGTTTACAAATAACGGTTCACCCGTGATGATGTAATCGAGTCGTAAGCAACGCGCCTACTAATAACCAAGTAATGGATACGAGAAACAGGCGGAAAATATAAGATGATAATTAAGGCATTATCAGATAGTTTGAGGTCTGCACTGCATAGGTATTAGGGGGGAGAAGGAGGTAGTCTCGGTAGCCATGGCAACGCCGACCGTTGGAGGGTCCTTTGTGCCGGGTTCAGGGGCTGATATGCATGAACCGCCCCCACTTTGCACACCTTGACCGAATCACATCTTGTACACTGACTTATCTGAAGACTGTCCTGACGAAGGCGCAACTTCTTTTAACTTCAGACCTCAAACCTGCGTGCCTTTTCGCCACCGACGTGCTCCCCAACCGGAATACCGTGCGCACGCGATTAGTCACCCGATACACTGCCGCACTGTAGCTGTCCAAGCTTTGCAATCGCTCTCTCAACATGGCCGGCCGCTTTGTTCGAGCGTCCAAGTACCGTATGCAAGCGCCCGGCCTCGTCCGATCCCGATTCCGCGATCTCACGATCCCACCAAACCAAACCAAACGAGGCTGACATTTTCCATTCTCCTCCAGGGCATGTCTTCGGCAAATCCACCCGCAAAGAATTCTGCTACGACAACCTGCGCATCAGCAGAAATGCATGGGACACCAATCTGATCAAGGTCGGTCCAGCCGCCGTCCCTGCTCGACTCCAGGCCGCAGCTAAAGCGCGCAGCGAGCCTTTGCTAATGAGATGGGCTGCGATAGGCCAACCCGGAGTTTCTCTCGGTCAATTGGGAAGCCAGCGGCGGAGGCGCCTTCGCAGTGATTCCCGTGGAGGAGCGGGGCAAGATCCCCGATGTCATCCCCCTATTTCGAGGCCACACCGCCGCCGTCCTCGATACCGACTGGTGCGCACGCGACACCACACCCAGCTGTTATTCCAACATACAGCTAACATAACTCTAGGCACCCTTTCAACGATCGTGTAGTCGCATCTGCCTCAGACGATGCCAAGGTCATGCTGTGGAAGGTCCCGCTCGGGTTCAGTCTGTTCACCGAGGCTGAAGAGCCCACCGACGTTGCCCCTGCTGCTAAGCTAAGCGGCCATTCTCGAAAAGTCGGCCAAGTCCTTTTCAACCCCGCGGCCGAGAACATCCTCGCCTCTGCCTCCGGAGACCTTACGATCCGGCTGTGGGACATTGGCACTGGCTCGACCGTTCATACACTCAAACACCCTGACATTGTGCAGAGCTTATCGTGGAATGCCGATGGAACTCTGCTTGCTACGACATCTAGGGATAAGAAGCTTCGGGTGTGGGACGTTCGTCAAGAGAGGGCCGCACACGAAAGCCCGGGACACGAGGGTGCCAAGAACAGTCGAGCTGTCTGGCTTGGAGAACACAATCGATTTGCTACTACAGGCTTCTCCAGGATGAGTGACCGACAACTTGCTCTTTGGGAACCCGGTAACCCCAACCCCATAGGCGGTTTTACAGTGCTTGATAGCATTTCCGGTGTTTGCATGCCGTTCTGGGGTACGTCTTCCTCTTTTATGCCAAAACATAAGCGATACTGACTTACTTTCTAAGACGACGGCTCCAACTGTCTTTACCTTGCTGGAAAAGGGTAAGCCTCCATACCAGTCAATGCTGATCATGAACCCTCATTGACTTGGTCGTTAGTGACGGTAACATTCGATATTTCGAGTACGAGAATGACAAATTCGAATTCCTATCAGAATACAAGTCGCCAGATCCCCAACGCGGAATTGCATTCCTGCCTAAGCGAGGTGTCAATGTGAGTCGCTGGCATCCTATCGACGAAGAACTTGATATCGATTCTAATACCCTCAGGTGCATGAAAATGAAATTATGAGAGCTTACAAGACCGTCAATGACACGTATATTGAACCTATCTCTTTTACCGTACCAAGACGTGCTGAGACATTCCAATCGGACATCTATCCGCCGTGTGTCGGTGTTAAGCCTGCGCTCAGTGCTCAGGAGTGGGTTTCCGGAAAAAGTGGTATTCCGTCTAAAATCGACTTTGAGAGTATCTACGACGGAAATGCGCCTGTTGAAGTCACAACCGACTACACACCCGCCCCCATACCGGCCTCAATACCAGCCGCCAAGAAAACTCCGGAGCCTACTCCTGCACCAGCGGCAGTTCGATCTCCTCCGTCCATTAAGGAACAGCAGAACTCTATGGCAGCTCTGGCCTCCAAGTACGAAGATAAAAACGAAGAAGTAGAGGAGCCTTCGAGCTTTGACGAGGATTCCAAACCAGCGCCTAGAGCTCCCTCGCCAACGAAAACCACATCTGCACCACTACCAAAGCCTGCTGCGACGGCCAAGGCGCCGACGCTTGAACCAGCTTCCGCTTCAGCCCCATCAGAATCCCCCACGGGCTCGGCAGGCCCAGTAGTGGAGACGGCTTTAGATGAGATTAAGGTGCTACTGGAAGCGCAAACCAAGATCCTGAGCGCACAGAGCCATCATATCGAGCGCCTTACCGCCGAGGTGGACTCGCTGAAGAAGCGGGTAGGATCCGGGTCATCGGACCAAAGCGAGCGGATCCGGCAATTGGAGCTAGAGCTAGAGGAGCTGAGGTCGTAGTCGCTGGCGCTACTTTTACAACAGAAAATGAGGTAGGATATGAGGATGTGATGACTGTGTGCTAGGGAGAGTGGCGGGCATGGCATGGCAATGATGACTAAACGAAGCGTGTACGTACATTTGATTCGGTTGATCCTGCTCACGGAAAACTACAGGGCTCAGGTACATTGTGGCACTTTCTGTTCAAATTATACCGAGTATTTTTAACTCAATTGCAAATATGTGGCTTGAAAATCGCAACTATGATATTGATTGTTCTCTATTCCACTTGACACAGTCGTCGAATTTCACGCCGCTGCCACCAAAGCAGTCTAATGCACTTCCGATAGTGAGATCGACTCGACCATTGCTCAGTCTCTTCACAAGCTCCAGGTCGTCTAAGTTCCTGCCACCACCGGCGTACGTGACGGGTATGCTGCACCAGGTGGCGAGTTTTTCAACTAGTTTCTCGTCAATGCCCTTCTGCAGCCCCTCGTTATCCGCTGCGTGGATCAGAAACTCGGCACAGTACGGCTCGAGTTTCTTGATTGACTCTTCAACAGCATATTGTTAGTCTACTATTTTAGCTTTGTTGAAAACACGAGAAGACTCACCTTCAGTCACCTCCATATCGGTGATGGTCTGCCACTTGTTCATGGCCACGAACCAGCTATCGTCACCTCGACGCCTGCAGCTCAGATCGATGACGAGTTTCTCCTTCTCACCGCCCAGAGCTGCGAGTACGGCGTCGAGCCGCTCCTGGCTGAATTTGCCCTCTGGGAAGAGATACGACGTGATAATGACCTACTGATCAACACCGCTTTAGCAGTATTCCCATTAAACTATCCCAATGATGTTTTGAGGTAAGTAAGTAGATATGAGTATATATCAAACTCACTCACCTGACTCGCACCATTCGCGATCCACAGCGCGGCATTCTTATCGTTGATGCCACCCCCGACCTGGAGGTGTCCGGGCCATGCAGCGAGAGCCTCGCGCGCGGCGTCGTCGTTACCCGGGCCCAGCATTATGACATGTGCGCCCTCGAGAACACTATCACGGTATAGGCCTGCGTAGTAGCCCGCTGGGTGTTTTGATACGTAGTTTGTTCTGAGCTCCGAGGTCGCGCTGTCGAGGGTGCCGCCGACGATCTGCTTTACTTGGCCCGCGTGCAGATCTATGCAGGGCCTGAAGCGTGTCATATTGAATGAATTATCGTGTCGTAGTTTGTGAATTATATGGACTTGTGAAATAAGGAATTATAAATAACTTTTTTTATGAGGAGAGGCTGCTTGTTCAAGTACAGAGCTCATCTAACCTACAGCTCTTGATAGTGGGGTGAATCGAAACTGCTCTCAGCATTATGCGCACGCTATGGCGGGGTGTTTCTGCGCGCTACTGCGAGGAGAATTGAGCAATTTGATTGGCCAGATTTTCAAGAGGTTGCGACCACCAGTTACCGTTCATCCCCACATTAATTTTTCAGACTGAACCAGCAACTTGCAACAACGAAACGCCATCCCAAAAGCTATCTGAACAGCACAATATCCCACCATAATACACACACGCAACTCCAATGGCATCTATTCTAGGGAAGCGCAAATCGCGCACAACTAAATCGGAGGCTTCGATATCCCGAGAAGAAGCGCTCGCCAGAATGGGGCAGATGTTCGGGAGCCAGTTCGGCTCATTAGTACCGACGCCGCAGCCAACAGCGCCCGCGCCAGCGCCCGAGACGGACGAAGAACACCCTTTTGACTCTGCTGACGAAGAGTACAATTACTGGCACGGCATCTCAGAAGACGAGGGGGTAGAACTGGATGATGACGATGAAGAGGAGGGTATAGAAAAACCGCCTCGGAAAACTATGGTCGAAGAGCTCACCCACACCGACGCCTACGCAACCACCAAGCCAAATGCCCTCGACAAGCGTGCAAGCCGCGCATGGCTCTCCTCACGCCCACCTATCTCCCTCTCCGCCTCAGCCTCAACATCATCCTCATCTACCAATAAAAAAGCAAAGTCCACAACAACAGCGGAAGAAGACGCGCCCTCGCTCCTGAAAAACGACCTCGAGCTCCAGCGCCTGCTAGCCGAGAGCCACCTCTTCAAATCCACACGCTCAGGCACAGATAGCGTAGTAGAGACCGAACACGCGGGCCGCAACCGGCACCTAGCGACGGACCTCCGGCTCTCCGCGCTGGGGTCCAAGACGTCCATCTACAAGCAGGCGAAGATGCCCATGGCGCATCGCAAAGGCATACATGCGGCTGCGGCAGGGCGGGAGCAGAAGAGGCGGAGAGAGGCCAGGGAGAACGGGGTGATTTTGGAACGTGCTAGTGGGTCAACAATGGCGAACAGTAGTGGGACTGGGAAGGGGAAGACACGGAGAGCAGGAGGTGGGAAAGGGAAGGGTGCGATTGATGCCCCGGCCGTGGGCAGGATGAACGGTGGCCTGCTGACGCTGAGTAAACGTGATTTCGCGGATATTCAGGGGCCGGGGAATAGGGGCGGTAGTAATAGTGGTGGTGGTGGTGGGTTTGGGAAGAAGAGACGGAGGTGAAACGGAACGGAGCGTAGGTAGGCTGGTGGGTGTGGTTTTAGTGATGCAATATACCCCGTTATGAATGGCAGGAGATTGTTTATTGAAGATGGATTCTAGTAGGGCAAGCATATACGACCTACCACACTCAGTACCACTACTTACATAAACAACCATCTTCTAAACCCTGACCTTGAGGCAGGTTTCACGTCTTCCCTATCCCACCTCCTCCTGACCTCTCCTGGCGCATATCCAGGCTCCTCTTCCTGGCGCTGAGCCCGCGTTTGCAAGTAGGAGGGGAAATGCGCGGATTGTGTAGTGAACACCCGCCATTCCCACTCAAACGGCGAGCGACCACGACCGAGCAGATGGTATGACACGATCATGATATCTAACAACTCGAGCCCAGGCACACCACTCCTGGCGCCGCTCCTGCTACCATTACCATTACCATGAACTACTCGCTGCCGTACGACGGTAGTTATATAGTCCGTCAAGCAGACCGAGCACGATCCAGGGCTCCTATCACTGTCACACGGCAACGTATCACTCAGCGGCTTTAACTCGTCGACCTGTCTCGGCCCTGCAGCAGGAGTTCTTCTGCCCCTTCTATTACCGAGCTCATCACGGTCTTGATGTGTGATGACGTGGTGGCAGATATGGTGCGGGCACACCGTCTTCACGGCCCTGCGGTTCTGCTCGCGGTTCTGGATAAGTCGCAAGCGGTGCTCGACGCGCAGAAACAGCTGAGAGTCGAGAATGCGCGTCTCGGAGCGCATCTCCCAGCCCTTACCCTTTGGAAGGATCTCAGCCTCCAGCTGACTTAGACTAATTCCATGCCCGGGCCCAAAAAGATGCGCGTTCATGACCAGACGGACGTGATGAGAGCCGATAACCAGGTCTCCGAAATCCGCTGTCGTCGGTCTGCAAGACGGCTCAAGGAGACTTTGATTTCTGCTCCCGCGCCCCGGTGCCCAGGAGGGCGAGAAGCGGTGCAGCTGGGTGCACCCGTGGCAGAAGAACCAGTGCCGGCTCAGGCTCTCTTCGAGCAAGAGTAGTAGGTCCTGCAGGCCGCGCGGGGTCAGTCGAAGTTTTGCGCTAGGGAATAGGGCGCGGAAAGAGAGTTTGCAGGTGAGTGCAACGGCTACGGCGTATTCAGGGAGTAGGAAATCGAGGATCTGGAAGAGGATGTCGAGGGGTTGTTTTAGGAGGAGAGAATGGGTTTGTGGGTTCACGTCGTCTGGGTCTGACGACCATCCAAGATAATGGTGAAAGGATTGTTGTAGAGAGGTGAGTATATAAGCCATCGACGCGAAAATAATTAACGATTAGAGAAATATTTGATGATGTAGTGGCAACGATCTATGGTTATGATAGATGATGAGGCTATTGCTCCAGAATTGACGAATTGACTATGAAGATTAGTAGATGAAGGAAGGCCTTGATCTACTCTAGGTGTTAGTAGTAGGATGCTATCTTAGAATACAAGAAGCTCTCTACTACTGCTCATAGCGAGCGTGCTCCACCTATGTACTCATTCGGGCACCGAAGCGATCCTTTTCGAACGGAACAGGCCGTACAACTGGCCAGCGGCCGAGCATTAGTCTACTTGACGCCATATTACGATCAAGCCTTTGATGAAACTGAACTCATACCCAAGATCGTTTTTGCGTATTGATCGTGCGATGAATATTATTAGTTACTGAAAATTCATGTTTCTCGGTATACATCATCGAAGTTTTTACAGAGATTCCCCCGCTGTTTAAAAACCAAATGAGGCCCGTCATGGCTAGCCGTGAAGTTGTCCGATAGTTCAAACACCTGTGTCTGCGTCTTGCCACCATTTTGCGTCTCACCTGGTAAATCAGGCGCGGATTCGAAATCAAAATACCACAGTGTCTTGGCCACAACGAGGGATAACTCCAGGTAAGCCATAGGTTTCCCTGCGCAACCTCGAGGCCCAGCCGAGAATGGCATGAAGGCATCGCCCGTTGTCTTTGGATCGTCAATCCATCTTTCGGGGCGAAAATTGAATGGTTCCGGGAAGTATTCTTCATCATAATGGACTGAATAAATATTCACGCCAACTATGATACCAGGTGGGATGATGTGCCCGTCTACCGTGAAAGGTTGACGATCGGGATATCCCTCCCTCCACAGAATACCCGGAACAGGCGGAGACATCCGCAAAGCCTCATCAATACAAGCTCTCAGATAGTGGCAGTCCGCCAAGCTTGAACCCCGAATTTCGCGTCCGCTCATGAATTTGGTACGTATTTCGCTGGCTAGATTGTTATAGCATCGGAGGTTCTGTGACAAGTAGAAAAATATACTAGCTAGAGCGGTTTTCGTCGTATCCCCAGCTAGAAGAATCAGTGAATGAGAGATACAGAAAGAAAATGAAGGTATCATATAGCAGCATACCTGCAGGTAGGAATAAAGTAGCTTCGGCCCACAACTCGCTTTGACGAATGCCGTCTGGCTTGGATTGATCGAGATGGTCTGCAACGATTGAGTAGAGGTCGTGGTGGGCATGTTTATCTTGCTTAATCCGGGAACTAATCATATTCTGAACTAAAGAAAGATATTGGCTTCTTAATCGACGGAAAACTGTCAAAAGAGCTAGTCCGATTGAAAACTGGCGAGTCAATGGCCAGTGTATGAACACACTAGCCCAAAAGAATCCCGCTTCTAGCATGGGCAGGACGAAACTGTTGTCGGGCCGTGTTTGGAGATGAAGGTTATAGCCAAATGCTAGAAGGGCAGCGAGATCGAATCCGAGGAGCCTGGCACTCTCTGTCATATTGATCGAGTTGGGAGCTGACCCTGGAGTCTGGGTGGATTTGAGAACCCGTCTCAAGAAAATATCAACCTGTTCAAGCATATTAGGCTCGAATATACGCATAGATCGCTCTGAAAGAGCTTGGCCAATGAGCTGCCGTCTGGTTCGGTGCAGTTGTCTATCTTGGGCTGTGAACACGGTTGGAATAGTGAGTCTAGGGCCCAAAGCAATGTACGCCTGGGGTTTGGTCGTGTTATCATTTCTATATATATCTTACACCTTTGTGTTAGCATGGTCGGATCAAAGTGGAAAGTAATAATACCTCGCAGAGCAGCGACAGAGCTGAAAACAAGCTTATTCGGACCCTGCCTCACTACAGGACCTAGATGTTGAGGTCTTAGCTTACTATTGACTTATGAACGGATGGGATACTAGACATACCGTACTTGAGATGGTTCTGCCTTGTTTTCGAATGAAGTTGGCGTCGAAAAGCATAGTAACCATTGTAGCCGTTAGACAGACTGGCCAAAAAAGGAGCTGGATATTTACTGAGGGGATGCAAGAAAGCGTAATAAGAAATATATAGGCAAAGCTACACGATTCCGCCTCAACTGTCAACTCAAAGCATGTGATGGCCGCTGATAATCATTGACTTACATAAGATATCAGTAGAGCAAATCCGTAGTATGCAACAGTGGGCAGCGGGCGATCTGCATAGATAGAATCTTTCATCGTGAAGAACCAGGCGTTTGATCAAGCCGTCATCGGATTGAGCGTGGCGACGAGTGAAGCGAACAACAGATGCGCAAGGAATGCATAGATGACAATTAAGCAGGTTGCGAGTTAACTCGATCAGTTAGGGATAGGTTGAAAGAGGCTGAGACATATGTACGTACATACCTAGGACCCAACATGCATTGTATTGTATAGATGCCAAGCTGACAGAACATGTGCGCCTAACAGTACCAAGGACTCGGGGCTCAGAGCACCACACCCAAATAGGTACTGTACATGCGCCTGATCTTTAATTATAAATAGAAGACTAACAAAAGACTGATAGCTCCAATTTCTTTGTGATCTTCTTACCTGGCCCTCGTAATGTTTCTATCTACATAACACGGAATAGCCGGAAGCTCATTCAAACTTTGGTTTGCTAAGCGCTGCTTCTCTGAATCGCCCTTCACCGACTTCAGTCACCACATCTTGTCGAACACAACGGACTTCATCCCAGAGAATATAAAATATGGGCAGCTTTTTGGGATTTGTATACAGGCAGCTCACTTTCAAGCCCAAGCCCATTCCCGCCAATGTTAGTCTTCGGGGAAAGACCGCTCTAGTGACCGGGGCCAGCGGCGGTCTCGGCTTAGAAGCGAGTGCCGAGCTCGCTGCCCACGGCCTCTCACGTATCATCTTGGGCGTCCGCGACCCCTCTGAGTCTAAATGCGAATCCATCAAGTCCACCATCTCAGCCAAGAATCCCGACCTCGACGTGCAAATATGGGAACTGGAGCAGGAGTCGCTCCCCGGCATCAAAGCCTTTGCCGACCGAGCCGCAAGTCTTGACAGACTGGATATTGTGATCCTCAATGCCGGCGTCAAGGGCATCGATTACGCCATGTCCAAGGGTGGCCACGAACTCAATACCCAGGTCAATCATATCGGCACAGCTCTTTTGTCGCTACTCCTTCTCGGCCCCCTACAGAAAACTGCCCAGGAGACAGAGACAGACGCGCCAGCGCGTCTCACGATTGTGAGCTCGGAAAATCACTTCTGGGTCAACCTCAAAAATATAGAAGGACCGGATACGCTAGTAAACATGGATGTCAAGGACAATTTTGGTAAGGGCATGGATCGATACAGCCTGACTAAGCTGTTCAACGTCCTTTGGATGCGTGAACTAAGCAAAAGGGCCACCGGAAACATCGTCATCAACGCCGTCAACCCCGGGTTCTGCCAGAGCAAATTGCACCGATATCACCCTGGCGGTGCTTCGTTTGCTAATTTGATCGGATGGACAGCTGCTCAAGGTGGGCATTGCCTGACTGACGCCGCTACCAGTCATTCAACGGATAAGGGGGCCTACATCAGTGAGCAAATGGTAAAAAGGCATGTCGAATTCACGTTGTTTTTCTTCAGTGCCGTGCTTCCTACCTTAAGCTAACGGGAATAAACCACTAGTCCGTCTCCTTTCGTTCTTTCCAAAGAAGGCGAGAGCGCACAGCTCAGAATTTGGGACGAGACCGTCAAGCTACTCGCCCAAGAGCTACCTTCAACAGATTTCTTATCGAACATCCGTCCGTGAATGAGCTTGAAGCAAGATCTTCCTGAGTCGGCGCATACGTGCAGTAAGCACATGGTGAAGCAAGGGAAGGACGAGATGCATCGCTAAGGATGGGTGATGGTCATTTGTACTCCGTACTCGAGTGATGGACTATAGGTTAAGCTGAGCCAGTGCGTCGAAGTATCATGTCGAGGCTAGCAAAAGAATCTAAACGGGCGCCTGATGTATATAAAGGGACATATCGAAAGTATTTCCATTTCTTGCCATTGTTTGAGATTAGGGTACTTGAACTTGGCTTGTCATATCGGAGTGGCGTGCGTGAACCTGCCGGGAATTCTCGGCATCTCTTCCACAGGCCCATACCTCGCCAAGTGTTCCACAAGGCCAGCTTTTGTGTACTTGATCCTGAAATGCTTTGTTTCCTCCTCCTTCTCCTCCTTGCAGCCGGTGCAGAAATAACCCCAGTCGACACGCCGCCCGCTATCAAGAAGATACGGCGCAGTAATGATTGCCATGAACCGCCGAGGTTCCCTAGTAGTTTTGTCCAACTTTGGAAGACCGATTTTGGCTGGACCGTGGATGACTGCCCAACGATCCCAGAGTTCAAGCCGCTTCCGCGCCAGATTCCCTCCATCACGGCCCCAGGCGGAACAGTACCGCCCGGGTAGGCTCAGGATACTGGGAGGTTTCACCGCACGCAAGACTTGGCGGCTAGTGGTAGCCTCGGGTCGCTCCTCTAAATTCGGTGTGAACCAAGCCGATGCTTGTTGAGTTGTGAGTGGGAAGAATTCCGGCTCCCGGGTATAGCAAAAGTAACAGACCCTGCGGCAGTCGACGAGGTAAAGATGATCGCCAAAACGGTTGCATGCTGGACTTGAACATTGCTCTGTACTGAGGGTCTTATATAGTGTGCCGCAGTCAAAGGAATCTGCCTGGACGCTGAGAATGGCACGGATGATGTTGGGGCAGTGCTTGACGAGGATCTTGTAGTAAAAGAGACCATCGACAAGCTCCATCGCTCGTCGGTTGACGCGATGGAATGTGGTTAGCGAAGGAATGTCGATTTGCTGGAGAATATGAATGAGGAGTTCCGCCGGGAGCTGGTCGAGCTTGCCAGCGGAATACCGTAACGGAACGGACGCGTCAAAGTGTCGACCATTGTCGAGCGGGCATCGTGTCTCCAGCTGTGCATTATCTAATGTGTTGTCGCAGATGGGCTGCTTCGTGTACCACGCGAATCTGGGCAGGCGACCGAAGTTCTCGTCCATCATAGCGCGCTTTTAATGGATTTATTAGGTGCGATTATGTTATGCTATAACTGGGGATATTTTGATTATAATGGGAGGTAGAAGGCCTGCTGCATGAGTGCTAACGGACGAGTCCTTCGTGAGCTGGTCTGCACAACATCTTGAGAAATTACGGGAGATTTTTGTACTTAGAGAAAGAAGTCCCGGAGAGCTGGAAGAATCACGGTCGGCAGCCAAGGCTCTATAGAGCGAAGCAGCATCTAAAAGCATGCGACTCACAACATAGAACCTGTGCATGAATATTCGATTGACCTAAGGGTAGCCAATCTTTCAGTTTCTTGACGCTTCGTCGTAGTCTACCTAGGTAATCAAACTGATCTACGAAGTACGGAGTGTGACAAGGGCTTGGCCATGTGACAAGGAGTACCCCTTGCTAGCGCATACAGAAGCCATTTCTGTAGCCTGCGTTTTCATCAATCGAAGGTGACATGTCTATACAGGGTTTCGTGGTGTAGTTGGTTATCACGTCAGTCTAACACACTGAAGGTCTCCGGTTCAAGTCCGGGCGAAATCATTTACTTTTGCCCATTTTTAGGAGGTTTCTTCTCTTTTGAACTTGATTGAATAGGGCTTGTGCTAGTAGTGCGCTGTGGTGGTAGTTGGAGTGCAAATGTAGACAGTCGCTCTTCGGAATGCTTAGGCCTGCGCAAGGTGGATGAAATTTTTTCATGTTTTGTCGGTATGCGAGCTACGAAGCAAATAACTGGACATGGGCCGACGCCATCTTTTGTAGCTTAGTATTATATACTACCTAGTGAAGCACAGAGTAAGGACGTAGATACACGAGGGAGGTGCAAATATGTAAATATTATGTAGCTGTAGTATCAAACACGGTATATGTATGCGAACCCACGTTCGCAAGCCCCTCCATTCCTCTACATGTACGGCCCATACGTCTCAGTGACTCCTATAGAATGAACCGACCATAGTCCCAAGCCCGGTAAACCAAATCGTAACTCTGGATCTCATACAACTTTTGTGTCGCTTCTATGGGGAGGTATTGGGAGGTGGCGAGTATTGTCCGAGGCACTGCTGGTGACTCTTGTTGGCCCCATGTCAACCTCAAAGAGGGCTGATTCCTGTCAGTCCTCGTGATTAGTTGAGCGAGGCGTACATAATTGTTTGTGGCCGGCGTTGATCATATTGGCGTGTGCTGCTCATGCCTATGGGCTTGCCCAACCGCCAGCCACGTCAACCCATTCAGCCAGACAAGAGCCTTCTTTGCCTTCGACATCTACGATATCAGTGTCACAGCGGCAGCGACACCCGACACCGTTCTCCTTTTCCTCGTCCCATTGATCCCAATACCCGTCCTCCTCAATACGATACTTTTCGTCGGTCGTAGTAAGCTCAAGGTAGGGCTCCCGAGGCAATTGCCGGGCGGGAGCATTGGACGGACAGTGCTGAATGGTGGTGTGTCGGTAGCCAAAGTCACGGAAATAGTGGATATCGCGAGGAGCAAGAAGGACACCAGCAGCAAGAGAATGGATCGGAGCATCACCCCACTGTACAGTCGGTTAGTTGAAAATACTGTGGATCAGGATTGCTGGGACATACTCTTTCCATCCAAAAACCTCCACTGCGGTCCATCATCTGAAAGAAATCTTCGTATGGCTTGCTTCGGAACCAACTGAGCTTGGCAATCTCAAAGTTAGACCAGAAATGACACATATTGTAATTCTCTCCATCCATAGCCTCGGGATCAATCTCAGGTAAGCCGCGGCCAGGTTCAGCGCGCAAGATCTCTTCCGGCAAAGGTGGTTTATAGTTCGGATCATCTTCGGGACGAGCAGGTTTCTCTCGGGGCTCCACAAACATCTCCCAGAGACCCTGTGATGTTATATTGTTCATGCGCTTGTAGGCCGATGCATAGCGAAAGATATTGGGTACAGTTTCTCGCAGTTCTTTCACAGCGATTGTGAAACCGTATGTTTTGTTGCTATCAATCATCTTCAGGAAAGGGTCGCTTTGACACGGTTAGCACAAGAAAAAGAAACTTGAATGCAGGATGGACTGACTATGTAATGTCGCAGAAGTACTTGATCTCGGGCTCCAACCGCCAGTACCATTCATACTTGGCAAGAAGAGGATGCTTATAAAAGAACCTGCACAGTGTAAGCCGGCGTTTGTGAATAATGATGAGGCAGTGCGAACGCACCCTGAGTAGAATCGGCACATAGCATGGTAACTCTCTAGACCACCGTACATGACGGCCGCATCGCCCTGTTTGGCGATGCCTTCCTTGGCGATTTTCGGGTCGATCCAGTCGGGATAACCCCACATCTCGGGACCAACTTTGCCAAACTCAACCGAGGACGAAGTGTAATTACGGACGGTATCCATGAACGTCTGGTTGAAATCTCCATCGTTAAGGAAGACGTATGGGTAATGATACCATCGATTGAAATGACGTTCGATGGACTTGATCGACTGAATGACGCCCTCCAATTCCTTGTTTCGTGCCAGTACCACAAAAGCGGCGTTGGCTTTGGGCCTCGACGTGTCGGGCTCAAGGCATCCGGTTACAAAGACCTTGTCATGGTCCTCGCTGATTTTCCTGTTATCATGCCCCATTAGTGAGTTGGACAGGCGAAAAGGGGAGCGCCGGAGCAGGCGGGTTATACCGGATGGCTGGTGGAGAGCCAGCAGGAATCAGTATCCTCCCGGGAGAGCTCGGATGCCTCACAAAAAGCACCAAAATGAGTATTAGAACAATGATTGGGAAGAGTATGACGACACCCAGGGGCACCGAGATACTCGAGTTGCCCCTGAGTCGCAGCGGTCTGCGCAGGAACGCGAGACGCGCGTGAAGCTGGTTCCGGCGACCGTGCCTCTTCTCATCGGCTGTTGGCAACTGAGGCGTGGCTGCGGAGGCCGGCACGCGACGATAGGCGCGTTTTATGAGATCCATGGCGGACTCGGCGGATGGCTTGTAGGTTCCCGACCCCTTATATGGTTAGAGCCGGTGCACGCGACGCGTGCGGAAAAGTGGTATTATGCGATACTCGACTGCGATATCGCTACTGTAGATTTCAAAGACGGATATAATCGCCGGCGGAATGGACCACCAAGAACGATTGATCCAGCAATGATGATAAACAAGGTTGATTAAGCTGGCTCTAGGTCGGCGGCTGCATGTGAACTGGCAAAGCAGGGAGAAGCGTGTACTCCGGCTCCCAACGATCCAGCAATGACACAGAATTCGGTTCTGCCTTTTCTCTACCCGTGACGGCTTCCTTGGCAGCTGTCAAAGAGCAACGTGCGAATGTGGCGTCTGGCGTGGTGCAGCGAGGCTGTCGTGGGATCGAGGGAGTAACGAGCGACAAGGGGAGAGCCCCCCGGATATAGCGCTGGTTGGCGCGGTCGAGAAGGCAGACGGGAGGCGACCAAGCCCGAGGCAAGTGGATGCTGGCCCCAAAACGGCGGCAGGAGGTGTGCTGGTCGTGGTGACGGACGCGGTGATGGCGGTTGTGCCAGATGATTTGATATGGGTAGTGACGGTCTGCTTGGCTACCAACTACCAGACTTCTTCATCTAAGGAGCCGGTCGCAGAGACCCAGAAAGCGGCGGTCTGCACTGCTGCCCAGGTCGGTGGTGGATGAATTCGGCTCGATGGATGAGGTAGAGGGCAGTAATGATGGATGGAGAGACAGTAAATATGGGGGACTCTGGACGATACGGGAAGAGGACTAAGGAAAAGAGCGAAACACGTTTGATAGAGCAGATAAGATTTTCGCTACAGGGAGCTGTCATCTATTTGGGTTAGGCTGCAGTGATAACATTTCCGCAAAGTTAGAGCTTTAGTGCTCAGCTACACGCTGACGCTAACAAAAGATACCTCTGCTGTGGTACCTAGATACCTCGAATAGGGGAGGGCTAGAATCCACTGACGTTGTTCCCGTTTCCCCTAATCAATGGGGTTTGACAGACAGAGCTGACTCGAGCCTCTAGCCAATCAATCCAAGTCTGGCGACGCATTCTTGCAAATACCTTGCATTCAACGCGTCGTAGGCAATAGGTAGCGATGACCAACTGCCTAAATCAGGTGCCACCTACAAATTTCGCTACACGAAGATACTGCAATGCACTATTACTTTGTAGGTAGATTGGTGATTGGAAAATCCTAAGCAGTACCGTTAAGGTAACTTAACTGACCGCAATTCAAATTGATAAATCCTCCCTAGAAATAGCTGGCGGTCGCACGGGCGCTATGCTACCCGCGCCGCGCATCGTATCAGCACATGTACGTATGACAGGGCTGAATCTTAAATACCACGTCCGTGGCCTTCAAAGAGGAGATCGTGTTTTGTATTGGTGAATATTTCATGTGTAACGTCCTTGCCTTGGGCAGATGGCTGGTATGGAGTATTACTTCGTATGAGTCTCCAAATCGAAACGAGCAGCGTTTGCTAGTAATCGAAATTAGCTTATACGATACGTACGGAACCTACTCCATGTGCTACAAATGATAAATGAGCCAAAAGCGAATACCAATAGCGCTTTTAGGAATCGAACCCAACTCACTATTTGACCCTGGCTATGGTAGGTATGATATACGCCTGCGTCACTGGTGCGTAGCCAACGCGACTTACATGCGTGCATACATGCACCGCGATCAGCCACCTGCGATGAATGTTCAATTGCTGAAGCGCTCGGTGCCATAGGAAGTATCTAACCTAGAGGCGCGTGAAGCCTTTAGGTCTCCGGGTCGGCAAACGATGTTAAACTCAGCGCTACCCCAATACCTAGTATCAGAGTAAAGTGCACCAGCTAACCTTCGGTCATATCGCCACGAAAACAAAAGAAGTTCTAATCGCATGTTTCAGTAGTCTTTATATTGCTAGGATGAGTTTGATTAGTTTTGAACTCTAATTTGATGGCACTCTGGGGTGCTGATACGATTGCATACTGCATATGTGCCGAGGGCTGCATGCGCGTTGATCTTAAAACCACAATCTTATCACAGATTAATCCTCGACAGCAGGCGCAAAGCTGTGAATTTGTTGGCCAAGACAGAGTTTCTCGCATTTTGCCCTCTTTATAATCTCACTTCTTTCAAGATTGTATTTTACTATTGCCTTGATACCCTCTGGATAAAAACCTGTAGTTCATAGTTGATTGGCTCCAGCGAGAAATGATTCATAGTATGTACTTGCGCTGAAGAGAGCAAGCAACCGCTTCATGAGATGCTGCGACATGGAATTATGTTCTCTTAGGCGACATAAGAGAAATGATTATATAACACATGATACACGTATCATTATTGTATCGCATAACCCAATAAGTAATACATTTTCGATATTCAATATTACTCATCCTTTTCATGTTTTGATAGTGCATTCGTCCCTCCTCGACCTAGCCAATGACCCAAGCATCACGTGGATCATTCCGCGAAAACGAGCTCAACCCACCGTGTCGGACGAAACCAACACACCGACAGCGATAACCAGAAAGAAAAAGAGCGAGGGTGGGAAGTTCATTTTATTCCGTGACCACAGCCATGAGATCTGCCGGGCAGGACTGACTGGGGTTGGTTCATGGCAACCCACCAAGTTCTCGCGCCTAATTAGAAATTAATCTAACAGCGTGCCTCCGAATATACACGAAATACTGCCTCATCGCTGCTCTTCCTGCACTAACGTGTCTATCTATGGCTCTCTGAGTAAATGTCGTCCAATCCTGGCGCAGAGGGTTAATTGAAAGATGGTCATGTCACATTGATTGCACGATGCGCATCGAAGCTAGCTATGACGCCCGTCCGTGGGCGAAAAATGCCTACACACTTCCTATCGTGTCTATCTATGGCCCTTTCCTTTGCTGTCGGTGTCGGTGTCGATTTGTGCTCATGCTTGTGCGCGCTGGCTGGGAGCCAAGAACCCGGTTTGAGACGTGCTTCCGTTATCTAGTTGGCTGATATAGATAGACGTTGGGTTGCATCAACTCAAGACTGCGTCTCTTCTAATTTGCTAAGAGGGGGAATACACTATATATTAGGTCTTGCCGTCTCCCTTGTCAGACGTCACTGTACTATGAGAGACTGCTTGGTACGGCATATAACAGTAGCAGTGCAATTTTCGGTCTCGTCTTCTCATAGGTTACGCCCAGCTGGCAAAGAAAGAAACCAATAAGTAGGTAATATGCGTTGGCTCTTGTCCACGGCGCTGGGAGCAGCCCTCACTGGGACGGGTGTGTACCTAATCTCACCTGCTCTTCGTGTGGACGATAATATCTAACATTAGATTGCAGCGCTGTCCCAGACTGCTCCTCCCTTCCCGTCGTCTTGCGCGGGCGTGGCTGCGGCCAAGTATCCCTACACTGCCGACTCGGCATGGCAGATCACCAAGATCGCGAGTGGCTTGCGCCAGCCGCGAACCATTATTTTTGATCCCCTGGGGAACATGCTAGTGCTGCAGGCCACCTCAGGCGTTTCAGTTCATACATTTGGCGCCGATGGCTGTCTAAACAGCACGAAGATCATCATCCAGAACTCAGGGCTCAACCATGGTCTGAGTCTCACCCCTGACGGCAAGACGCTGTACACCAGCTCGGCTACCCAGGTTTGGTCGTGGAGCTACGACGCGGCCACTCGCGCAGTGTCCAACCAAAAGACAGTGGTCACGGGTATCAGCCAGGGAATTCACTCGACACGAACTGTCGCCGTTTCCCCTAAGAACCCTAACATCCTTCTTGTTTCCACGGGTTCCAATGGCAACTGGGACTATGCTGCTGGTAACGCTGCCACGGGCCGTGCGTGCGTCAAGGCCTTTGACATGAGCAAGGCACCGGCGTCTGGATACAGCTACAACACTGCCGGGACCATGCTGGCTTATGGCGTGCGTAACGAAGTAGCACTCGCTTTTGATCCCAATGGTCATGCATGGGGTGTGGAGAACAGCGGCGATGATTTCAGGAGGACGGTCAACGGACAGGCGGTTGATGTCCACATTGACAACCCAGCTGAAGAGCTGAATTACTGTAAGTTGTAATATCCGATCTCATAATTTGGCTTGGCACGCATAGGATCTGACATCGACATCCCTAGTCGGTGACCCAGAGAGCCCACGCTCGCCCAACTGGTTCGGTTACCCGACCTGCTTCACAGTTTGGGAACCATCTCTATTCAAAGACACTACTGCCCTCAAGGTAGGTTCGCAATTCGTGGTCACGCCCAACACCACCTTCAACGACGCGTCATGCAACGGCGTCTCCAACGCACCGCGCCTGAGCTTCCCCGCGCATACTGCGCCTATTGGCAGCGTGTTCGACAAGACCGCGGCGAACCTGTACATCACGTTCCACGGATCGTGGGACCGACAGCCAGCAGCAGGGTACTACGTGGCCGAGGTGCCGTTCACCAAGACGGCCGACGGGATCTATGACCCTGTTGCGGCGGCTGATTCCAAGACGGGCTACAAGACCATCTTGACGGCTCGCGACCCGGCGTCCTGCGTCTCGCCGTCGCTCACCCAGAGCACATGCTGGAGACTTGCGGGCGTGAGCTGGGACAATTCGGGCTCGAGACTCTTTGTCAGCAGCGACAACCAGGCTGATGGTGAGATCTTCGTCATGAAGAAGAAATAAGCGGTCCATCGTAGAGGCGTGGAATCGAGTTGGGATGCGGAGGGTGGCCTCGTTTTGATATGTCGGTGTTGATATGGTGCATGGCTTTTATAGATACCATTCCCGAGAAGAGGAGAACAAGCCAAGTCGTATCTATGTTAGCCCTCGAGAACTCCTTATATATTCTTCTTGCAGGAGCTTATTTGCCCATCCGCAATTGCTCTCACTATGTCTCGAGAATGCCTAGAGGGTTCGAAGCTCGTATGTGTCCATGAATTGGATGACTTGTAGGTAGCAAAAACGGTCATAGGAGGTTATGAATAGTCCAGTACTGTTGTAGTGACACCGTCGGTAGGCGTGCAAAGAAGCGAAACTATGAGGTTCGGCTCTTTCAATCACTCGCCGTCGTCATTGTCCCCGAAGCTCAGCTTTATCTTCTTCGCCGGTTTCTTTTTCGTGCCTTTGACCGTGCTCCGCTGCGGTCCATCATTCTGCGGCTTGCGATCATTGGTAGTGGAAGCAGAAACGCCGCTATCTCTGCGACTCGCCGCTTCGTCATCCTCATGAACAAGTCTGCGCACGTCCGCGCTAGCTTTCGCGATGCGCGCCTTTGCCTTGCTGTCCTCGTCTTTCCGCTTTCCCTTCGTCTTGTTCACTCCGTCATCATCTGATTCCTCTTCAGCAATGACGCGTCCGACCTTGCGTTTGCGAGCGGCGCCTATCCCCGCGACTTTTTCTTTTTCTTTGCTGTGCGCGGGATCCCCCTCCTCGGCGGCGTGATCCGAGCCATGCTTTTCATTACCGTCTGCCTCGTCTGTTCCATTATTCTCCCGTAGAGCAGAGCTGCCGCTGTCTCCATCGAGCTGGCCGTCCTTCAGCTGCACAACGTTCCCGTCTTCGTCTACGACGATCGGCGCATCCTCGGCTTCTTCTGACGCAGAGCGCTTCTGGCCTGGGCGACGTTGTGCTGCGAGGATGGGATCGGGACCGCTCTGTGCCGTCTGCTGGCCGCGAAGGCGGGCGAGGAACGGTGGGAGGGACGTGTCGTATGTCAGGTTTTTGGAGGTGATCTTTTGCGACATTGTTGGTGTATTGAATTTCAGTGCTGCGTATCAAGCCGCGATGGTCCCGGTGCGTACAATAGACCCTTTAGCAAGCTCCCGTGCAACATTTCTTTGCGAAGTGGGAGTACCTTTGGTCATGAATTGGGAACAGCGTTGTGAAGTGTTAAGATCTTTAAATTGGAAGCGCATTTATTGACGTTATCTAGAACTTAGTAACACCCTGGGCCTGGCCAAAAATATGGATCAACTTAAAACGGCCCCACTATTGTTTACGGACGCTCAAAGGACACAATCAAAGTTTTGCTTGACTCGTAGTTTATTAAGCTATGTATATACAATGTATTATTACGTCCATCAAGCTGAAGCGACCAGCTTCTAAGTAGCTACTCCTATAATGCTAGACCCGTCATGTAAAAGTTCACCATATTATTTGCACGAAAAAGCTTCTGCCGCTCATGCAGAATGTTAGATATGGATGTCATGTAAACTCAGTGTTGCCTCAAGAGATGACCCTTCTCTTAATCGACCTGTTCCAAAAACGCCTTGCCGATGCAGCTTCGATATTTTGTCGTCTTCGTCCAATCAGCCACCTTCTAAATAGTTGTTCGACCTGGACTCCTGCCGGGCCCGCGACCTCTAGTAGCGGGACGTCCGGTTAGGGGAGTATGAATGGTCGTAAGAACTGGGGTGCCCAAAAGTGTCGTCGGCATATATCGTGTTACGTCGGTCTTCCTCTGGAAGTAGCTCCTTGACCTCCCAGTTGTTCATCCGTGTCCCGACGGAGAACTCGAGATCTTCTTTGGTGATGGAATCCCAGTACTAGGAGCGAAAGATTAGCAACGCGTATAACGGTTGGCCCACGTTTGAACATACCTTGTAAATCATCATAACGGCGAGCAAGTTGCCAACCGTAGCAAAAAGGAGGCCATCAACATAGTGGCTCGTGTTGTTGCATATAGTTGGGCTGACGGCATAGAGAAGTACTTGCCCAACGACAAAGAAGAAGACGCCAAAAACAATGTGACCGAGAGGCCACTGATCTTCCAGGGTTCGGACAACAAGCAGAACCTGTAGTGCCACATATATAACCAGCTGGACGCCGTTCAGGAGGTACAGAACGGCAAACAGCCCAACCGTGTTGGTAGGTCCCAGTCCAGCCCAGGACTTGAAGGTGGCCAGGGCTACAAAGAATGATATGAGCCAGGCAGCGAAGGAGCACAGCCGAAGCATCCAAAGTGACAAGGGCGTCCCGTCTTCATACAACTGGAACCCAACAAATCCATTGATCAAAAGACAGGTGACGAGTGCGGATGAAAATCCCGCCTGTATAGCGACGAAGTAGGGATATGGGTCGGAGCCGACAGGAACGACACCGGCGTCGATGATGAGGGAGAAAATAGTTAGGGTGAGGAACAAGTAAAAGAACGTGAGGATCTCTTTGCGGCCTGTGAACAATCGCGTTAGCTACCTGAATCACACACTATCATATAGCACCTTGAGGTCGGGGGGATAGAAACTCACCAACAGCTGTGAACTTGCCCCGAATGTGCAAGATCATGATGACAGTCAAGCCCAGCGCGAGAATGTGCAGGAAGCTCGAGGCGCCCTGGAATATGATGGTGTTGGCTAGCTCGATGTTTCGCGCAAAGCAGTCCGTCTCGACGCCAACACCGCTGGAAATCGTAGTCATAGGGCCGACAGACGCACACAACGGCAGCGGGGCCGTGTGGCAGATGTCGATGAAGTCGCCGAAGCCTCCCATCGCGGCGTTGCTGGTCACGGACGGCGGACGACGGATGACAGACGGGCGGATCGGATGGAGTTCACAGGGGTACTACGTGTCACTGGCTCGAAGTAGTCACAATAGGACGACAAGACCGAACTGGGTCGGGATGTTGCTGTTACTCGATCGAGCGAAGAAAGATATTTAGACGGCAATGACAGGTGGTGCGAGTTGAGTTCTCTATATCATGAAGCTGGACAGAACGAAGGACGATGCCGGTGGCTCGGACTTTTGATGTCGAGTTGGCGAGGTTGGGCGACCGTGAATATGATTAAGTGGCTATTTTAATGACGATGTCTCAGAACGAATGACTATGAAACCGCTGCGATGGGTGGGTGCACGACAATGCTACCTATGCCATCGACAGAGGATGGCGGGCTGGAGCAGCGAGGGTGGGTTTTCTCGTTGCTCTGCCAGGAACGGCGGGTGGGTTGGTTGACTGGCTGGGGCTGACGGATCGCTCACTGGGAGAGAGACAAATGGCGCGAGAGTTGGCGATGGCACTGGAATGGTTGCCGTGGAAAAAGGGTCAAAAAGTGGGTCTGCAGCCCCCAAGCGCCGTTACAGCTAGAAAGGGCAGTCAGGCAGTGTCCGCCCGCAGAAGAAAAATGCCATCTCGTGTTCGCGAATCGGCGCCATTCCATTTTCGGGCAAAACTCTGCCAGCCTCAAAAATTTGAGCCTATGAGCTTAGACCTTGTCTTAGATCTAACCTGATCAGGCAAAAAAAGTCTTGGCTGCTAGATGGCAAGCCAACAGGCTCTGCTGAGAGCCAAGAGTTATGCCAAGCGCAACTTTCGTCCACGTGCGCTCGAGCCAGTCTCTGTGTTCCTCCGTCGTCTTTGTTGAAGCCGATTGTCCGCCAAGCCTTACAAAGCCAAACAAAAAATTCGTCTCAAATAAATGCATGTCAACACGATAGGCAAATCATGATTGAGCTTCGAAGGCCTAGGTATCACGAATATGTTAGGATGGCACAGCAACAGCACTGACACGTAATCACTGTGTTCCGAAGAGCTTGAGAAGAAATCAGCGACTGCCTCTCCTAGTGTACGGAGTACTAGATCTCGTATTCTACGTCCAAAAAATTCGTCAGCTATAACTTGGTTCTTCACATTGATTATCGAGCTCGAGAGAGCAATAGAGCACTGTGTATGACCCCGATATCTATTAAGGCAGCGCGGTGTGCGAGATGCCCAACACGATCGCATACAGTCGGCAACGAAAGAAGAGAACTCACAGGCGAATAGGGATCTAGCACGGACTATATCAATTATTCATCCGCTCTTGAACTCGTACTTATCATGACGCCGACCTAGGAGTTAAAGGGGTTCATCACCTACGTCTGTATCTATCTGCACTCGAAGCCACTAAACGTGGTCGATAGTAACAGTGTAGCTTAATCACCAAGAGGCTCGCCGCAGCCGGAAAAATAGATTTCTTTTTTCTAACCACAGTTTCCTGATGATCACTTCTACCCCATGCTGTATCATCAACCTTGAATCGATTTGGAAGCTTCAAGCTGTAGTACAAGAAATGACATTGAGACTCCAGGAGGCCATACCGCGACGCAAGACGAACAAGATTCGGGAATCATTTCGTGAGAGACGATTGCTACGGCAAATGGAAGCTCGGAACGGCCTGTAAGGGCAAACCGTCCATCAGGAACTAGCCTGTCATGTAACAGCCATGCCTGAGGGGGAGCTCGCAACGAGTGCCGATCGCCCTTGTGAAGGTTTAGGTCTGATATCATCATGATGAGGGGTTCCTTAATTACCCCAGGATCCTGACTAATGAGAACGTCGGGTCTAAACATATATGAAGCCTAAGCCCTTCTGTGCGGTAGGTATGAATTTAGGCATCTTGGAATACTTCTAGGTATTTGATCTCTTCATCCGATGTCGAACATCGAAATCTCTACTTAAGGACCAAATACTCTACTCAACGAGACAGGTCAATTGAAGACCAGCATTCGAGGCTATATTGAGCCGAGCAACGACGAAATCATGTCGAAAGCTTACCTAGCAGCCAAGGAGAAGTATCAGGCCGTCTTGGACGACGCCGGGCGCGGTGATTGGTACTGTGAGTGTCGCCTCTAGTCAACCCCGCTCCTATCTGCTCTCTTCCGCGCGTGGCATCACGAGAGGCATTCCCAACATAAATCGATACAATCACACTGTGTTATACACATACTCATTTTTGATAATAGGCCGAACGAACCGCTACGGCGCAACCCGCCACCCATCGTCGGGTGAATGCAATATGTCAAACAGGGTTGATCATCCTCCGCGTCGTCGCAGCAGTGCCAGCTCTGCCGGACCGCCCGCTGCTCCCTCATTGAGGGATAAGATCAAAGAGTGGGCACTGAATCGTCCTGCATACTAAAAGCCGGAACGTTCGGGAGGGAAATGAGGCTATCGCTATGAGTTATGAAGTTCTGTTTGTTGGTATAGGGCAGTACAAGGACACTCGATCACAGATTGACGAAACAACCCGGTTGATATTTGTGTATTTTCGGAGTTCATAGCCGCGGTACTTGAACATGCAGGACATGATTGTAACTATAGTGATCATGAAAAAGATGTGTGAAGGTCGTTACGCCTACTACAGTAATCACCCCCAACACACGTTCGTATAAGACAAGATTGGCCGCTACTTGTACGTTTAGTAGACAAGCAATATATCATCGCTATGGACATAAGTAAACCATCTTAACTAGCGCTCCCACAGAACGCTTCTCTGAAAGATCATGATTCCAAGGCTCACGGGTGGTTTTATGATAGCCACAGAAACAATATGACCCATGATTGAGCAAGCGAGACATCATGTATATGTCATGAAAAGATCCATTGCCGTCCAGCTCCCAAGTAAATCCGCAACGCTACATGTAAGAGCGTATAAGGGATAATTATCATCAATGCTATGTTGAAACAATGTGAACTTTCGAGGTGTGCAGTTGCCTTCGTTGTGTTTGTTGGTAATTTGCGCCATCTACTTCATCCATGAATGAACCGAGTCGGAATCTGAGTTTGACGCATTTGCGTGGACTTGGCTTAAAGATTCATGCATGCTCCGCTGTTCTCTTCCAGAGACCTGTTTACTCCATCATGACATGATGAGGCGTCGTAATCCCTCGAGCCACTGATCTGAACGGCCCTCACTGTTGTCGAAGACAACGCGGTGCCCATCTCGAATACGATGAGTACCGATAATCCGCAGTCTATGATGCACCAAGTCGTACAGATCGAATTCATAGAACGCCACCTGAGTGAAGGCGTAGAAAGTGATATGAGCATCCCAACGACGTCCTTGGAGGTAGTAGTGCCTAACACCGACGCTTTCTCTGCCGTCCATCCGAACTCCTGTTCCGACAGCTTGATGATGGCCTCTGACATTGTCTTTATCCCAGTAGAAGCCATCGCGTAGGAGACTCGGGATATCGCTGCATCTAACTTCCATGACAGCTGTCCAGTCTTGACCCACGTGCGGTTGAGACCGATCAGGGCAATATAGACACCTCATTAACATTTGAGCTTGGCCCATGGCTGACGCGAAGATGGTCTCTTCATATGATGGCGGTGCATCACCATTTGCCGTCGCTTGAATTCTTGAGTCTTCTCCCATCGGTGGCTCAGACTCAACAGATACTCTCTGTGAGCCCGAACCTGTCAGGGACAGGTCAATCGGAAATAGCGGCATGTTCTTGCACGTGAACGTGATCCGAGAGTAATCTAAACGGCAATGAGGTGCAGGTCTCCTGCCGTGGCATTAGTGAATGGGACGTATTTTCTGTGATGATTGACACTTACTGCCTAGCCTCCTATTTGTAGTCCTTGTTGTAGGTTTCGAGCAGGTAGATGATGATGGGTTTGCTATTCGACTCCCAAAGTCCCGTAGGGTGCCTCCTGGTTTTCGTGTCCTAAAAAGAGTTGAAGATTTAATTCGTGTGCTGAATCTTGGCCTTGTTTGGTCGTCTGTAGGTAGCTGTGATAAATGCTGCTGTCTGATGTATTTCAAAACATCTATTGGAGTTCCGCCTAGGAATCCGGAGGCCGTTGAGGGAACTTGCTTGCCCCTACGGTCGTTGTATGGTATAGCAAAATTTCAGATATGTGGCAGGTAGGCAAAATAGTATAATAATAAAAGGACTAGGTCATAAATTTCCTAAACGAGGGCCGCACTAGACTTATATATTATGTCCTGATTCAATAAAAATTCTCTTAAGACCTTGCTCTTTCCGTGTGTCTGCCATTTCTCAGTAGGGAAACGACGATCACTTCTTAGTCAACAGATGTCCGGTTAACTATATTTCATAATATTGTCATACATTTGCGAAACATTTACCAGATATAAACGCACAATACTCAAAATTCGTCCGGGCGTTTAATTCATTTCAACAGCTTCCCCAGTGTTGGAAGGAAAACAAGTGCTCGAGAGAAAGGTGGCTTATGAAACTCAGCTGATGTTGGTCGTTTCTGTGATACTAAATAACACACAAGCCACCTTCCAAGGGGAAACATGCCTGAAGTCGGTTGGCTCTAGAGTGCTGCGGGAAGGTTCAATGCTGTCAAAAGTTGTATACTCGGATACGCGAAGGCGCCCCTTCTACAGGATTTGTCGTAATAACGCGGCAGTCCAACAGTTGCCTGCCATTCTTCCGCTACTTGGTGATGCTTTCTCTCAGTGCATTGTAGTCTACTTACTTCACATTGGCTTCCCAATAGGGAAAGAGCCTTGCTCATTACTTCTACATTGGGGGGGGAGGGTTTGGAAGGCTCGAAGCTACAGTTCCAGTTTCCCTTTATCAAGTAACTGAGTTGCAGCATTAATCTCAAGCACAGTACTGGCATATTATAGTGGAACGTTGCCAAACTAAGTCTCTATAGGCACTTGTATGTGCTTAATGGTCAACACAACCGCTCTCCTGTCTCCTATATTAGTGACATAAAAACAGGGCACAAGATAGCTTATACATACCGGCCAGGCTCAACCTCTGATGACCTGCTGCCCATCTTGAATCTTATCCATGTTCTCTAGACTACGACTACTCACTCACGTGAAATTTACTAGAGTGAGTGGCCGCGAGGTTGGTGTGCTAACAATGACAGTAATGCACATTACTCCTGTACGATCATGAGCTGTTACAGAGCCTCATATTAGGATTATCGGTGTAATCCTGCATATACGAACAATATGCTAGACTAGTGTGACAGAGCGAGTGGGTTAGCAAAGGGGGTTAGTTGCTTCTAGCCTTTGCTTTTGGTCTATAAAGTCATGAGTTGCTCCCGGTCTCCTTCGGAGACCTAGTGTACAGATAGTAAAGCAGATCGCATGCTATACCACATAAATATGGTACATAATGGGAACAAATATGTAGCAAAGCAATAGATTGGTAATATATTCAGGTAAAGTGAAGTAGAGAACCGGCCTGCTATCTGTACATGTGGTCTCCGAAGGAGACCGGGAGCAACTCGTAGCTTTATAGACCAAAAGCAAAGGCTAGAAGCAACTGAACCCCCCTGCTAACCTACTCACTCTGTCTCAATAGCGGGCTGGATTTTACCTCCCTTTTCTTGAATATATTACTAGTTCGTTGCTTTGCTATATATTTGATCTCACTATGTGATATATTTATGTGGTTATAGCATGCGATCTGCTTTACTAGGGGGACATACTGCTCTCCTGATAATTAATAGCCACTGCTACGTGGATTGCTTGTCAATTTTGAGATACATTATTTTTTCTTTCTAGACCCAAATCAATGTTCGGAGCTCCTCGGCTATTATCAAGCGACGTATGGGTATTGAGCTGTAGAATATTTGACCTTCTAGGGATCAAAACCTGTCCCTAGTGCTCTTTGCATAAAGTCATCTTCAACTCTTCACTTGAACAGTTCAACATTAATACTGGTTCTGGCAAAGCGTGTTGAGTTTCTACTATCTGCACCGCGGATGGAGCATCAAACAAGAGATTCGTTCAAACCGTACGTCATCCAATAGTGTCGCTCGGGTGTGGAATATTAGCGATGTGTTTCAACTTTTATGCCTTAATTAGTTCATAAAATACTTACTTTGAACTTTAATTTCAATTTTGGTCAAACAAATCCTTCCCCGAATCACTTTCAACAGGGTTTCAATGGCCTTACACAGACATCGTCATCTCATTCGACGACTTGGATGCTGAGATTTTCGGTACTTGGCCAGCGGCAAGTTGGGCTTTCCCATACTCTTTCCCAAATACTATAGCACCTTGTAGTCTTGCGTGAATATCGTCTTGCGGGTTTCGCATCGACATTCGCTATCACCATACCTTTCGGAGGCTACGCTCGTCTACTTCTTTAAACTCTTCAACGATGTTACATATGCATTCTCATGATACTTCACGAATATTCGACGCTCTTTTTTCGCTGATGGCCTTGAATCTCGATTCTTGATACGGGCTCTTCATTTTGCTCTCAAGAAATTAGCTAAAGTAAACGAAATTCAATGAAACAGTAAAAAGGAAAACCCAGTTCTATCCTATTTTCCCGATTTATCGTAATTTTTGATCGCGTAGGCCGCTTAGCATTATCGTTGTAAAATCTTATTTGTAGAGACTATGTCACTGTTTCAGACAGCACGCAAAGCAACCAATCCGCTTGATATAGATTCAGTCACGCCCGGTAGGCCGCTGGATTGGGGAGCGACTTTGGGCATCATGTATAAGCGCAACTTAAATGTGTGAAACATTCTTGATCTCTAGCTGATGAAAATGCACAGATGAAGTCTTGTAGCAAGATAATTACCTGCAAGTAATGGCCATCTCCAATCTCACTATCGCATAACAACTTGGCAGACGGGCTTGTCAAGACTCGTTGCTTCGCCCTCCATGATTCCATTCACATAAGATGGACCGATGAAAAGAAATTCGTCCGTTGAGGATGTCTTCTCCGGCACTGGTCGCAGTATGAATGGCGTTTTACCACCGTGGAGAATCCAGACCTGATCGCCGACTTCAGAATGATGTGGACCGAATCCCAACAAGCCCGTTGTGGTTATGATAAGCTTGTTGTAGGCAATGTTGCCAAATAAGCTGTAGCAAATGTACTGCATCTCCCCAGTTTCGACAAAACGCTTTAAATTCTCTATGTCCCCGGGGTTGGCTTTATCCTCATGGAAAAATTCGCTGGACACTCGATTGTCGCCTATTAATGATGTCCAGAAAGCCTCGGACCATGTCTGTGGGCCATTCTGCGGAGCCTGCCATGGATGGCTTTGATAGAAGTCTTCTGCGACCTTGTACCATTCTCGGACGATTTGAGCAGCTCCGGCACACGTAACGTTCGAAGTGTCAGGCTCGTCTGCGATAGGCTTCGACACGGTCAATGCAATTTCATCTACTTTGAAACCATCCAAGCCAAGAGTATTCGAATCCCGGTCATAGTTCACTCTGTTCGGGTCAACTGTAGTAGCGCCGCCCGCATTGTAGTAGTAGTAGCTGTGCATGAGATGCCAGCAACAATGTATACCGTCCATTCTTAGATCCCTTTCACCGCCGTGCATATCCAAAGCCCAGCCAGGCAGATCCTTAGTAGACCCGGACCATCTTTGCGTAGATCCCACCGCAATCGCGTGTAAGTCGCGGTAAGACTCGACGAGGTCTACCGTGAACATGGCAAAGACTTGAGCCTGCGAGAGCCGATAATCAGGCGCTTGAGACCTGGGTAGCTTTCCTTGCGGAAACAAACCCAGGAGCCCATAGACTTTATCAAGAGGTTCCGTGACTCTGCGAGACCTCCAGCGAAAGGGGAAATCCACAGGGCCCAGGCTGCTTTCCTTAGATATTTGGATACCAATTACTTGTGTGCTTAGCTCGTTTATGACGCGCAGGTGGGGGTCAAGCACATCGCTATGAGGTTGCATGACAAAGTTGTAAGATGCAGATAGCATAGTCTCCCATTGTATAGACAGCTCTCCCCATACAACACAGGCGCGTGGTGGCAGTATCGCTTCTTGCACTGTCCAAAGTCGAACCCACCACGGATTCACAGGGTTGCACATGGATTCTAAAGCTCTCAGAGGCCCAGGCATAGAGCTTTCTGCGTCCAGATCAAGAGCGATTCTCAACTGTTCGGCGTCGCATTGCTTGCCTTCGCTAAGGAGGTGAATAAAGTTGTGGGCTGACTTCGCATCAGATAAGGGGATATTTGGAGGGATTTGGCCAAGCCAGATCAGACATTGAGAAGTATGAGAGTAGATATGGCTCATTAGGGGGATCTGACTGCCTTTCTCTAATTCATCCTCCTGATCAATACACAACTGGTCAACCCAAATGGTTCTGGTCGATTCCGGGAGCCGAAGTTGTTTCAGAGCAAATGCAAGATTTGAAGTGACGGCGACGATATTCCCGTCAACATTGATCTCCATGCAGTCCTTTTTGTCGCCCCAAACATATGACAACGTTTCATAAGGACAATCCGTGGAGAGAGGGGTAATTCGGGTCCGGCATTGGACGATGTCATTGTTATTATCGGAGGTTGATGAAGGTAGGAGATCGAGAAGCCGAATTTCGTCTTTGGACAACATCGTAGGGCATCAACATGCAGTCGTGAGTGGAGATGTTCGTTGCTGCTAAGATACTGTAAGTACTATCCTGTCTTCCACGTTTATATCAACTCCATATGCACTGCCACTCTAATTAGCTAGTGATCTTATATGCACAGCCCCCACTCCAACCTCTGGATTAGGCATATGTGAACGAAAATAAACGGTCTGTTTGCAAGCAGGGTAGATTCTTTGGAACCGGTAGGGTATAGCTGCGATGCGATATATCAAAAATAAAACGGCCCCCAAATCTGCAAGGGGTTTTGACCAATTAACACCAGAACCACACGCCCTGGTATTTCCACAAGCTTACGCTGCCCTACACGATCGCATGCCTAGCAGGATGAAACTTGCAGGCGTGCTAGGCCATATCAGATGCCGCTGGGGTTTTGGGATGGCTCAGCAGTGTGTAATAGTAGACTGTGTCGTTGTTTTGGGAGGGATCCAAGATGCTCCGCATCCCAGGCATCCCTACTTATTGCGCCGTTGGGCGTCATTCTCCGGGAGCGCGCGTACCTTCGGACCGTTGCATTTCTTTACATCAACCCAGAACTCTACGAGGAGCCGTTCTTGAGATGCTTTCGAAAGATCAAATACGCATTTTGCACCTGCTGCCTCCTGCGCAAAACGATGCCGAGTCGCCGGTTGTCTGTGAGATCAGTGTCGCGTCGCGCTCAGATAACCCGGATTATGAAGCGCTGTCCTATGTGTGGGATAACCATGCTCCATTCAGCCTTCAAGTGTCTGGCAGCGAAGTAAAAGTCACTCCGGGGTTATATAGTGCGCTGCGCCATTTGCGACTACCCGACCGCATTAGGAACCTATGGGTTGATCAGCTCAGCATCGAGCAATGGAATCTTGAGGAGAAAGCACAGCAAGTCCAGCTTATGCGCAGTACCTACACTCGCTGCAGTCAATGCGTGGTGTGGCTCGGGATGCCGCCCGTTGGCACCAGTGACGCCGACGCCAAGAATGCCTTTGACCTGGTGCTCTACCTGGCTAATGGGATGAAGTTTGATGATATAAACAGCATGCCCTTGCCCTCTGCTGTAGCGGATGATCGCCAAGCATTCGATCGCGCCATGGAGGTTCTGCGTGCCGTCGCTCATAAACACAACCCCTGGTGGGATCGCGTGTGGACAGTACAGGAAGCAGCGCTCCCGGACAAGGTTGTCATTCAAATGGGACACACGACTCTGCCTTGGAGCACCGTGGCAGAGGCGTGCACCGCCTGGATCAAAAGGGGTATTGCGTGGCCTTTGAGGCGACGGCTCTCGAATGAGTATCAATCTTATTGGGACGAGTTCATAGTCCATTCGATATGGATCAACGTAGCTAAGCGCCGATGGGACAACGCTCTCGAAACACTCAATAGATGGCGTTTTCGCTCGTCAACAGATCCTAGAGACAAAGCCTTCGCATTGTTTGGTCTGATCCCCCCAGGGAGTTGTAAGCTATCCAAATACCCATTTCTTTCCTGTTTTAGGTTTATAAGGAGACAAGGGTCTTCTTTGATCCTACAAACTTGTGTTAAGAACACGCAGAATGTTCCTATACCTATGTCTGTCTCAAGTGGAAGAACAATGACTAAACCTTTTATATCATAGTACCACGGACCGAAGAGTGTAGATACGACATCCCCCTTGCGGATGTGTTCAGCTGCATGAGTGTTGAAATGATCATTAATGAGAAGGGTCTGCGGCCTCTAATCAGCAGGCCCCGGCTTGAGGCTTACAAGGCAATACCTGGCATGCCTCGATGGGCGTTGGATCTTTCAGCATGCGCCGATTACGACCGTGATTGGTTTTACGAAATCTACGGCTACGATGTCTACAATGCGGATAAGGGGCTTGAGCCCCTCGATCTAGATGTCGTGTCCACGTGCGTCTCGGAGAAAACATTAAAGCTAAAAGGTACTTGTATCGGAACGGTTAAATGGGTCGAGGAAGGGATGCGACGATTCCGCACCGGATGGAATAAAGACGTTTCAATCAATGAAGCAATACAAAAGTGGTATGACACAATAGAGGGCAAGGTCAGCACAGAGGCACCAGCGGTCCCTGATCCATACCCTGCGGGCTACTCTCGGTCGGAAGCTTTCACGAGATTGATGCTTGGTGACACACTCAGAGACGGAAATCAAGTGCCTGAAGATTGTGCGGTGGAGGATTATTTCGCTGACGTTTGGGCCTTGATGAACTCTCAGACAGTTGACGAGAGGGTTCATTTAACAGTCTATGGCATGATGCACAACTCAGCACTGGTCATAACAGAAACGGGCTTGATAGGTTCGGCCCATATTGACACGAAAGTAGGGGATGAGATTTGGGTATTCGGGGGAGGAAAGGTCCCTTTCTCACTACAACCTCGCAATAGTGATCACAGTGTAGAATATGATTTCGTAGGCAGGTGTTACGTTCAAGGCATTATGCAAGGCGAAGCATCTGCCAGTAATAGCCCTTCACGAAAACGGCGTGATCAAACGGTCATTATATACTAGATTAATGGATTTGAAATATTATCTGTAAATTGGGAGGGTTTTCCTTTCGAAAGGTTTCAAATGCAAACAGTTTTAATCGAGTTCTCACTGACGCAATTGCTAGGCTCGTCGTCGTTCGACTTACGTTGTTGAGTTGGTGTATCATTGAACTATGAGGTGTCGTTCGAGCTGTGCCGCATAATGGCACGGCATTAGTAATGGTGTAACAAGGCGAAGCTTTTGATCCAGATCAATTACGTGAGTGGGCTTGTCTTTGTGGCTGAATTTGCACATCTGCTCCAATTGGATTCCTTGAAATATAAAAAGTGTGCACGACTACAAACCGAAGAAGTCATAGAAGTGTATCTAGAACGTCGTTTTAGTAAATTTTCCTTCTTTCAAGTTCGGAAGGAAGACCTCAACGCGCTGCATCAACGAACATCTTTTCGGGCTATACACAGACCGAGCAATTACATCCTGATACCTAATCTCAAATAGCCATAATCCAAGATCCCCTCCCTAAACAGACTTCATCGTCACGCTATGGCTATTATCCCCATCGCCACCATGCTGCAGCAGCGCGAACGTATACCCGCCCTTCTCCAGCTCCCACTCATTACTCCGATTCAGGATCGTGAGGTATCTATCAACATCCAAATCCATCTCAATCGTCGCCTCCTCGCCGGGACCAATATACTCTCTCTTGAAAGTAACCAGCTGTCTCACCGGCTGCACGACAGACGACACGCGAGACAGCGTATACACCTGCGCGACATAGCTTCCTTCCACCGCGCCCGTGTTCTTGACATGCGCGACAAACTGGATCGTGTCCCCAGACTTGAATTCCGAAGCACTCGCCCCCCGGACCTGCGCTTCGAAACTGGTAACTTCGAAAGTCGTGTACGACAGGCCGTACCCGAACGAGTACGCTGGCGTGGAGTCGAGGTCAGTATATTGCGCGCTGCGGCCGGACTGCTTGTAGTTATAATACACAGGGATCTGAGCCACGTCCCTGGGGACCGTAACAGGCATGCGTCCGCCGGGGTTAACTTTCCCAAAAAGCACATCGGCAACAGCCTGTCCGCCCGCCTGCCCGGGGAAGAAAGCGCTCAGGACGGCGGCGCTCTGCGAATAGAACTCGTCGATGGCGAACGGCCGCCCGCCCTCGAGGACCATTACCACGGGCTTCCCGAGCTTGAAGATCTCTTGAGCCAACGCGGTCTGGCTGGGTGCTAAGCCGAGGGTGGCGCGGTCGCCGCTCTCGCCGTCGCTGTTCCAGGCCGCGCCGACCGCGAGCACCACGACGTCGGCTTGCTGCGCGATTGCTACGGCCTGCTGCACCGCGTCGTCGCTGTTACCGGTACTGCTGACGAGGTTCCACCAAAGCAGGACCTGCGCGTTCAGCGAGCTCTGGTTCGCGATCTTCTTGAACAGGTTGTAGGCCTGGAACTCGATGCGCACGCGGTAGGTCTTCCCCTTCTGGAACGTGAAGGGCACGGACCCGGTCGGCGGCGATGTGCTGTTCGACGTGATGTACCCGAAGCCCGGGATGTTGCCCATGATTGAACTCGATGTGGTCAGGCCGTTGACCCCTTGGGATTGGATCAATTTCCCGTCGATGAAGAGCCTGGCTGTGGTGTTGGGCCCGATTGCTACGCCTAGCCAACCGTCGACGTCAACGTCGACCGGGGACCGGATGTTACCTTCCCAGGTCGCGCTGAAGTTGTTAAACGGTAGGTGATCAGGCGGGTAGATGCCCCAGTCGAGCGCTGGTGTCTCGAGCTTGGATACCATGGGCTGCGTGAAGTTGGTGCTGGCATAATACGTAGCCAGCAGGCCTCCAGTCGTGCCGTTCGGGGTCGACAGAAGATACGGTGGGATCACATATTGGCCGTTGTATTCCCAGGTATTCGTTCCCCATGAAGAAACCAGGTTGAAGCCACTTGCATTGGCATACGATAACATCCCCTGTCGTATCGTTTTGGCCGAAGTCGTGGCTGGATACTGGCCCCATTGACCCGCGTAATCGCCATAGTTAAGGACATCGCTATAAGGACCGATAAGAGCAATTGTCTTTTGCCCTTTCAGAGGAAGAGTGCCGTTTCTGTTCTCTAGGAGGACGATGCTCTTCTGAGCGGCTTCGAGCGCAAGGTCGCGGTGGCTGTCGATCACTTTGTAGGGATCGACATCAGACGACACGTATGGGTCATCGAAGAGACCGAGATCCCATTTGACGCCAAGAACTTTGGTAACATGCGAACGTAGCGTTGAGATTTCCAAAGATTTGTTAGCAACTAGGTCTTTCGTCGCCTGACGCAATGTGTTAGCATATTTAAATATCGTTCGACGTTTGAAGTTACAGATCATACATTGAGATATAAGTCTAGAGGATAGTCATAGAATTGCACCATTCCACCGGCATTCCACCACTGCCGGATACCGTCTGCGGGAGAATTGGCCACATGATGTACTGCAAATAGCTGCGACATTCCTGTCTTTCGATTAACGCCTGTGACGCTCAAGTTAGGCTCGTAAGATTACCTGTGTCATCGCCAATGACGAACCCGTCAAAGCCCCAGTCATTAAGCGCTTGGTAGAACTGGGGATGTACGTGAGACGGAATATCGTCGAATTCGCTGTAAGCCCTGTATGATTGCGAGTTAGTAAGAATGCGAAGGATTGTTTGGATTGAATTTACATCATAACACCTCTCGCACCTCCAAGCTGAATCGCAGCTTTGAAGGGAGTGAGCAGGTCCTGGAGCACCTGTCGATTTCCATGGCCCATGAATGGAGCCGCATTGTGACCCTCTTGCGGAGCGCCATGAGCAGCGAAGTGCTATACCAGGGGAATCAGCCTATGCGATGCCGACATAGAGTGGTTTAGATCAAGGGTATACCTTTAAGACGGGTACTACAGCATCGGGATCGGACCACGAGCCGTTCTTAGACAAGCCTGATGCGTAGGCTACGCCCATATGAGCTGTAAGGATTTTATCCTCGCCCCACGCCTCTGTTGAAGTTTAGTCAATTGACTGAGTAAATTCACGTAGATCGTCGCGCCGTACCTTGCATACGTCCCCATCGGGGATCTTGACCAAGATCAAGAACCGGCGATAAGCAAGCGTGAATTCCAATTGATCTCGCTTCTGAACCTATTCCATGACCGACACGGTGGACTATATCAGTGTCCCAGCTCGCCGATAGACCTAAACTTTGGGGGAAGATCGATTGCTTGAAGGAGCCAACTCCGTGTAAGCATTCTCCAAGATGCATTAACGGGACCTTCAGCTTGGCCTTTTGGAGATTCAACTTTTGCATCTCATTATAATGGGATGTGTTGAGAGGATACCTGTATCCGAGCTGGTGAGAGAAGATCATGTGTGAGTGTCTAGGATATAATACCAGTCATGCATAACCCCTATTGGTGAGTCCGGGCTGAGGTGCATAGTAGCGTCTAGATTTTGATGAGCTTCGACAGGTAATGATGACTTTCAAATTTACCGTAAAGCTCATTTTGCGAGTTTGCGCCAACAATATCGTCGGCAAACATGAGATGAAGCTGTAGCACTGCGTCATGTATTAGCTATGCAGTGCCGCCAAAACAGTCAAACGGTCTGGCATACCTAAATCTTCAAGAGTCATGTTAGCCACGAGTTGCTCAATAAATGAGTCTTTATCGACAGCCTTGACTCCATCTCGACTTGCTAGGGCGAGCTTTTGCAACTTGTGAGGGTCGATAGTCTCGGCGAGGCAGAAGCCCAGCAGGCTGCTGAGCAGCAAACACACGAACCAAAACATGGCTCTGATCACCACAACATGAACACCAAAACAATTGTTGCTATGAGATGGAGATTTTGAATATTGATTTTCATCATTCCCCTTTATTCTACTTAAACCTTTACTAATGAGTCCGCTTTATAGACCAAGTGCGCGGGGTATAGTGAGTGAAGATCATAGGTAGGGTAGGGTTAGAGCATAACAATACTACCCAAATACGAGAAAGCGTGAACCCAGACTAGCAACATCACTATGAAGGTTTAGTTGCGCTTTGTAAAAAGCCAAGCCCTCTTAGACGGTTTTTGGTGAAGGCAGCTCACCGGGTCTAAAAGTGCCCCTGAGGCCTGACGTATGAGCCGTACCGGCATTGAATATTATTGTCAAAGCTCACATACCAAGAGGTTTAATGCCGTCGTAGTTTACTGAAGCCCCCGCATACGGCCCGAACTCCAGGGCAATGGAAACCGCTAAGCTACCCGCTTTTGCGGGGTTGCGGGGGAAGTTTCTGGGGATCTCAAAACCTACCTACTTGAAGTAGTAAATAAGGGATGCTACCAAGGACGGTAGGTGGTAATAGGTAGGTCGTATAAGGACCCCTCACCCAGGGGGCCCATATGTTTCTCCATTTCTCTTCTAACATCATGATTATTCGAGATTATATGAAGATGGTATCCTATCCCAGCAGTGTAGGATTCAGGTAAGCTAGCTCTTGAACATGCTTTTCCCACAAGGTCACCGGGTCAACAAGTCCGGGACCTACGTCAGTAGCATTCATGTCATAGTGGTATGGTTTCCTGTCGGCGTAGCACGCTGTCTCTTGCACTTCAGGAAGCTTGCCTTCGAGTATATACGTCTTGGCTATGTGGTCGGTGCAGACCGACCTGTCCCTCGACGAGTGTCCGTATCCATGATGAGCAATGAGCCGCGCATTTGAGCCCATCTCTGCTAGCAACCTTCTTCCATTGCGGAGAGGCGTAGCCGGATCATATACTTCCGCGATCAGCAGGACCGGATGTTTCAATGTATGGTTGAGATGGCCGCGGTATACCTCGGCGGGCTCGGGCCAATAGGTCGCGAAGTGCCGGCAGGGGAATACGTTAAAAAAGCGAGAATTACCTGCGATCCAGGACTGGGAGGTCATATTGGCCCAAAGAGACGCCCACCACTCAAGGCCCTTAGTGGGCTGAGGTGCGTCATAGGAGTCGCTGCAGATGACAAGAGCTGCGAGGTCGTCTGAAGCTGCTTTAGGAAATGGAGATGGCGTCGATGCAGGATTGTACTTCCATTCGGCCTCGTCTAACATCTTGGCGGCTAGTGTAGAATTGCCTCCCTCCAGTTCGTACAGCATCTGAGCAGTAGCTGGCCACGATTCAGCATTGTACAGAGTCGAGTAGATGGCGGCGACAAGCGAAGAGTAGGTTACTAGGGAAGGCCCGATAGATTTGGAGTAGCCGGGCACCGGCCGGTCAATGAGCGATGTGATGAGACTCTCCATCCGGTTTTCGAGCTGCTCGAGAGTCACGGCATTATCATCGGGCGACCGAGCCAGCGCGCAGTACTTTGGACCAGCATTGATACATTCTCCAAGGAAGCCATCATGCCAAGCATTTGTTACATTGTCAAGTGCTGTCCACCCGAAACCTCCGAGCTCACGATGATCTCGAACGTACTCCGTACCATCCAGTATCACACGGCCGACGCTGTTGGGAAACATATTGGCGTATGTTTGGCCGATTCCTGTGCCGTAACTAACCAAGTAGCCAGTCAACTCGTCTTCTCCAAGAGCCTTACGGATCTCTTCAAGATCGCGCGCGACGAGCGCAGTACTAAGAAACCGACCAAGATCGCCATGACGCTCCCAGCATGCATGAAAGAGAGCCTCGTTCATAGCATCAGCGAGCTCAAGTTGCGCCTCTGGTGACGCAGATACGGCGCGGTATTGTCCAGCAAGCAGTGACCAGCGATCACGGTAAGCATTGGAGGGGAAGCATGCAGCGGCCGGCAATGATGCGTTCACACCGCGAGGGTCCCAGCCCAGAACATCGTATTGGCCGTCGCTTAGACGTCTGGTCACTTCTTCGGCGGCCCGCCACGCAAAAGAAGTACCACTCCCTCCTGGGCCACCAGGCTCAATCACGATGGTCCTCTCGCTCTTGCTCCCTGGCCGTTTGTCTGTATGATTGGCAATGTATGAATCCACGCGCGCAAGGCCAGATACTTGGAACTTGGTCACAGCAAGCCGCGCAATACGGTGATCGGACTGGTTCGCATAGTCAAGTGGAACGTCGAGATAGCCACACATGTAGATGCCACGTGCTGCATACTTGTCATTCGCACTCACGGCATCATTAGCCGCCCTTTGGCCCCAGCTCCAGTTCTCAGGGTTCGGGTCGAATAGACGCGCCCATGAGCGGCCGGGATTAGGATCGTCGAGCGCGGGCGGCCAAGTCGCGTTCGTGCACGGGAGGAACTGGAACGGGTCGTTGGAGACGGGGAATCGTCCATATGGAGATGTTGCCGCACAGCTACCTGTGAGAGCCTCGTAGTAGTGAGAGCGAAGGCGGTCATATGAGAAGTTGGGTAGATCGCGGTATAGACCAATCGTGAGGAGGGTCAAAGCCGCGACGCCCGCGAGCTTCAAGCCCGAGTTGCATCTCTGCGCGAGCGACGGTGCGGGAATACCGACGATTGGTGAGGACTTTTCCATTGCTCTCAATCTCCAACTTGAGAGAGTCCGAGGTGTTTCATACTCAATCACTGAATATCAGTACCTAAAGTACTGAAGAGGGAAGAAAGATGCGTCACCTTCACTAGTGAGAAAAGAGGCCCAGCAGGCCCGAGTGGACCCCAACCTCATTGCCGTTTTGGGGAATAATTTCTGTCTATCTGCGCTATGTATCTAGGTACCAGTGATGCTACACGAAGTATTAGGCGGCTTGAAGGCTACCAAAAATGTAGATTCTGTGATATTACTTTATTCAGTACCTGGCGCTTCAAATAGCTGGAGTGATTCAAGAAACTTACGGTTAATGGATAAGTTGCCTGCTTAGGAATATTATAACATTGAGTACAGTGCCAAGCCATCACCACACTGGCAGTATCCAAGCACCAGTAATAATACACGCTCTCTCTACCAATTGTGAGCTCCAGCACCATATGGTCCTGTAGGTATACAGTTATTGACGTGAGCCGCCCACGTCTGGACCACAGGCCGTTCCTGAATGATGATAACCTCCTTCTCTACCTCTTCCTCTTCTATATGTTGGACACCACGGAGTGGAACCCAAGCGTGCATCCAGGACCATCCCCATCGGCTTCACAGCAGCTCCAAGTAAAACCCTCGGGGTAATTGAGTCTAGTCTCTTTCGAATACTTGTAACCGTCACGCCAATCCTCCCATTCTTCCCAGATATCAGCCTCGTCATCCATATACAAGGTTCCTGGCACGGCACGATGTTAATGAAGCACTCAAAACAAAATCGGATATGACGTTAATTCTATGTGAACAGCCGAAGACGGCCGAATGAATAGAATGAAATAGTGGGAAGAACGAACCCGGATGGTATAAGCAAGCGTTAGGACGATTCTCGTTATTATCAAAAGCTTCATCGCACTGTATGCAGACTCGAATTCTCGATGTGGCCTTTCTCTTCTTATTTTGCTCTCCCTCGTCGGCGTGAATTTCGCGAGCATAGCTCTTGGTCAGGTCGACGATATTCGCATTACTGTCATGCTTGGTCCGTTTCGAGCTCACCCCCTCCACCTTGGCGAAGTATCTCATAGCTACCGTTCCCACATTGCTATCCCGACATAATGCGAGAAGAACGGCACGCACAGTATCTTCCGATGCGTTTTCGATTTTAGCCACGGCCACTGAGCTGGATCTTTGTGAAAGCGGCGGCGCGGAAAAGCCAATTGCTGGTTCCATTGCTCTCTTATTCCCCGATTTGAAAGCCCGAGGCGTTTCATATTCTATCATGAATTCTACTAAGAAAGGAAAAAAATGCGTGACCTTCACTTGTGAGAAAAGAGGCCTAGCAGGCCAGAGAGTGGATCCTCAGCTCATTGCCGTTTTAAGCCATAATACTCCGTACTGCGTGTGTGCTAGACGTGCCATGTCTCCATTTAGTTCGCTTGGCAACCCAATTTGGGTAAGAAGCTCGAATACCTAAGAGTACTGCTATCGCAAGTGAGTGTTTTACGACTCTAGAACCACAGGATCTGTGTAAAAGGTAATTACCGTATGAAGAATCGTTTCAGCTGTCTCGCGTACTGCAGCAAGTATTCAAACGGCCAATTTTTTTGAAGACAGCTGCCAAATAATGAAGTTTGGTTGTTGTCAGAAATTACATACTGATACACATCCGCTACTTCATAGAAACTAAGCCATCCTCAAGAGCTTCTCGGCGCCCCCTCCCCCCCCAGGAATGAAGAGACATCAGCCTCGGTTCCACTGTGATAGATTACCGGTCTTCCAACGAATGCAACCCGAATTCACACCCTGGATCATCACCACTTTCCTTACAACAGGTCCATGTATAGCCTTCGGGATATTCCTCCATAGTATCTGGGTCCTGCGGATCGGGGCCGCGCCATTCCTCCCAATCGTCCCACGTAGACGATTCTTCATTCATTTCCATTTCACCTATGATCATAAGGTGTTAGCAGAGTATTCGCGCCTCGCAATTTAGGATGCAAGCCCGGTAGGGATAGAAGAGGCCGGGTCAGCGAGATAGGAGTGTAGGAATAACGAACCCGGATGGTACTGGCATTCATCTGGACAACTTTCATCGCCTATGAAAGCCTCTTTGCACCGCGTGCAGATGCGGACTTCTGAAGTAGCCTTCCTTTTCTTATTCTGCTGTCCTTGGTTGGTGGGACCGCTGTTGTTGCCCTCACCATCGCTACTTGTCAGGTCGATTACGGCCGCACCGGTATTGCTGTTGCTAATCCTAGCCTGTTTCGAGGAGCTGATGCTTTCTACTTCCCTGAACCAGCGCGCAGCCTTGCTCTTGATGTAGTGGTCTTGGCACAAGGCGTGAAGAACGGCACGCATGGTTTCTCCGGACGCATTTTCAATCTTGGTCGTCGTTGAGTCTACCGCCGAGGGGTCTCTCAATTGATACCTATCCATGTTTGCTGCAATTCGTCGCAAGATGGCAGTCCAACCAATGTGAAAGGTAAAAGAATAACTTGACTAAGTGCGAAAAAGTAGGAAAGTTTTTTCTTCGATATTCAGATGTAATAATGCGCTGGGTCGCGTCGCATCGCGTCTAGCCAGGGTCGCTGTATTATATTCTAGGATAGGCCCCACCGCCGCTATATCTGTGGCGTTGACCCCTGAGCAGTAATGAGAATTGACTTGAGAACATTTTCCTAAGGGGAAAGAAGAGAAAAAAGCAGCCCAAATTACTCGTGAAAGTCTACGTGAAATCTAGGAAACTAAATCAAGCTCATATAATAATTCCTAACGCACAATGTTAGCGCCTACCCGTACTTCATCCCGTCTTCCACTTGGCCCCGTCAAAAGTTTAAGCAAGCAAAGTGTGCGCCTGTGTGTTCAAGTCTACCTCGATAAGAGTACTAAAATCTTTAGTACTGAGCAAGAGATACATGTAATTAGGAGTCTCTGCCCGTGAGCCCAAGCCATGTAAATTTTTATCTTAGGCAAAAGACGCCCGGAAAAGGGAAGAATCCTCATTACGCATCGTAGTAGGTATGTATTGTAGCCCGACCAATCCGCGTTGAGAAATTTTCTTGATCAAAATCATATCTTGAATGCTTCCTATTCTCTGTACTGTAGTAGTTGAATGTTTGACAACATAGTTGCAAAGAATTATCCCGGGTGTAAAATTCATTTGCATAGTTGACAGTAGCTAACGAGTTTTGGATCCGACGCTGGTTACACCAAGACTACTTCATCACCGCCTGCCCGGAGACATCTATTCATAGGGTGGTAACAATCCAGTTTAGTGAAGATGATAGCGTGCCCAAACAAAAAGTCGTAGAGCCTCGGCTAATAAAACGTACATCAGCGAATAATCATAGTGATAATCTAGATTAAGCTCTCTGAATAGCTTCTACGTCGTCAAAAGTCTAGTTAGATTGAGTTAGATCTAGGTTAGTTTTCATCAGACGCAATCTGTACGAGATATTATTCCAGGTTGAGTCGGGATCAGGATCCCCATTGGTAATTGAAGATTTCATGAATCACATATATGTCCCAGGAGAAGATAAGCCGACTCTTTCTCAGGGTCTACTTATGATTCGAGTGCTTTTTATTTCTCATCATAATTAAGTACTTTTATCCATGTCGAGGTGATGCAGAAGCTGAAACCCCTATTAGTCAGGCTATATGATCAAAAGGATCATATAATGACGGACTGTATTGAAAGTTGAGGTTTAAGAAATGTGGCGAAAAGGTTTTAGGAAGATCAAGTATTATATTCCGGTGCAGAAATTAGTACTTGTCAAGGCAGAAGCAAAAGACCTCGTTCACACGGCGTTAAATTAGATTGGAAATATGGGAGAGCATTGAAATGGACTCAAGATAGAGTCGTTTTATTTGAAGCTTTATCGAAGTCACTGGCAATATGAGACTGAGAAGCGAATTCATTACCCAGGTACTCAATCAACACTTGTTTTTAGATTAATTGGTTACGTAGGCGGAGTAACGCTCAAAATACGTTGCTCAGCCGCCACATCCTTGCATTACTAGGGGAATTCATTCTGTCATTCAACAGACCCGAATTTTCACTTAGCTAAGTATTTCAACTGTACTACTGTCATTCCAGCAGATAATATGAAGCCTGGATGCTCATTCCATTCATCATTCGACACTCTGGTGGGATATGAAACATGATACTATGTATACTTGCTGGGCTTGCCGGGAAATATTCATTTGTTGCCGACGTACCATGGAGTATCATTGAATAACTGGGAGATTGAACTGATTACCCTGGATTTCGGTTATGGCGGCGAGCCCCAATAACCTATCATGCGTTGGCAAAGAAGACTCAATGTACTTACGTAGGTATACCCGCAAGACTTTATGGTCATTCTGAACCAGATTTGCCAGACGACGCGAGATGGTTACCAATGTTTTTCTTCGCCAACGCCAGCAAAGGTCAGATGATCGCATACTCTCTAGACCGTCCGCTATGGAGCGACCCTAACGGTAGATGCTTCGGGACGGCCCGGCTCCAGCAGATCGGCGAGCATGTGACGCGCCAACGTGGTTGACGATTGACAATAGCTGTATCACAAGGGATATTCCTCATACATTGAGCATGACATATTCGCATACCAGAAATATAAGTTAATCCTAAACACTTACAAATTCGGATAGGTGAAGGTGAAGGCCAACGACATAATTATAAGTAGGGAGATGTAAAGTATATATTGTGGCAAGATTGTGGAAGCTATGAGCCAATAAGATGCATTCATCACGAGAACCAGTTATAAGAAACGTTCTGCAAGGACTCTCCACACGCTTCCCCATCCCATGCCACGATTTCAGGCTCAATCCAATGAGCGAGATACAGCGCTGCACAAGTTGCAGCTCGCCAGTATAGAGCGGTTTATAAACGAATAAGAATAGCTCGCAATATGCATAAGCCTTATCTTTGGGGGTCCCCCCAACGTGCATTGCATTTCGGCTGCGTCCTCGTTGGCTGTTCGAGGCGGAGACTGAGGCGAACGGAGACAAATGACATTCTCGATCACACTGCGTGCATCCCCACGATTTGCTTACTTCGTTCCGCTGCTGAGGATGTTGCCGCTTGTGTCCGGATTAGTCCTTAGGCAAGCCCCCAGGATTACGAACGAAGTCACTTTGGTCGCACCCACGAATCCAGAACCGCGGCATGCATTTGCGATGGCAAGTGGAGGGGAGGGATCGCACACACAATATGCGCAGTTTATAGTAGCCATGGCCTCTCTGTCGACTCTGGACGAATTCAATCCGCTTGCAGTTCATTTCTTGTTTCTGCATCTCCGGCCATATCGAAATTCGATCCTCGATTCTAAACCATCCTGCATGGATATGCGAGACGTTGTTCAGAACATTTCATTCCATACCATCCTCGACCAATCGCTGTTTAACGACCCCAAATACTGGTAGTATATACAGAACTACACTACGAATTTGGCTTGAATGTATATCCCCGACGTCCACAGCCGTGGTAGTGTCTTCCAAAGCCCTCGGAACGAGGCGCTTGGGGCCGAACGAGACCAACAAGTGGTCAATATCCTACATAACCCCAACGACCCAGGGGGACTTTCAAAGTCCTATCAATTCTTCGCTCAGCTTCTCAAAGCCATCTCCATCACCATATTCACCGACGCTACCCCTCCCTCTCCAACCATATCCCTATCGCGAGCTAGCAGCAGCTTGCCCAGCAAGCGCTCCACGGGCTCTAATCCGAATACCACAACGAGTGTCGTCGCAGGCATTCTAGTCACCGTCTTTGTTCTACTTGCCGGGGCTTTCCTCTATGTCTACCGAAGATCTGTCCGTTTCCGCAAGCAGAGTCGCAAACGACGCCGCCATCGTCATGGGAGGCGGGCGTCCGGCCTCTCTAAAAACTCTCAAAATTCAGAGGTAGCAGGAGGAGGGGGTGGCGATGGAGGAGCTGATGCAGGAGCACCAGCAGATGCGGGAGCGCAGGCCTGAGCATCATGCACTGACGTGCAGCGTTCTTGGCACCAGATATAGAGCTCTGTGAATGAGACGAAGTTCACGAATGAGAACAGTGTACGAGAAGGGCGGCGCCAGAAGATGCGCTACATCAAACGAGATATGATATTTAACTACGGTCGATTTCTTTGGTTGTAATCAGAAGTCATCAGTGTCATAATTTGAGTTTGAGGCTTATAAGTCACGATAGTTGGCTTATAACCCTCCTTTCGGGGTTCATGTATTTTCATTTTTCTCTTGCGGGTTTGTCATCGTGTCGGATGTAATTTTAAAGATAGTTGCTCATAATAAAGTCACTTGCATGAACATGAATACCGTAGTCATTACAAAGGTAAAGAATTGGCGTCAAGAGATACGGCCAGCTAAGGGGCTCTCAACACACAAGTTCCGTTCTGAAGGGTCGACTAGGCAGTTAGTGGGTTTATTCAGCGCAATCCTTCTCCATCTCTGAGCTATTAGAGGTCATCGTATAGTATATAAGCCCACTCATCTCATATGCACCTTTGACAGGGGATAATGTTCCTATCATTTGTCGCGCCTCATTTGATGTTCCCCACACAACCTGAGATCTTGCAGACTGGGGCCGTCGTGCGTTAGTGCCCAACGAACCATTTTGATACGACCGCACACGATACTCTCAAAGAAACCCCAGGGCACTCATGCTGTCAGGCTGCTACTTAAAAGTTTAGCCTGTAGTGTTTCTTGCATAACATTGTATCTTCCACCCTCGTAGATCTTCAAGTGTCACTTGGATCTTATACACCCAGTTTAACACATCCGGATTACTCTATACGGCTATCCTACAATGTAATAATAACAAGAATCGGTTTTGGTACATTGCCCATCTTCTATGACACTTAATCTAAGTAGGGCGATACACCCGCTAATTCATTATGACGCGGCCTGAACAACGCAGCCGTGTGAGTAACATGGTTGGCACTACGATGAGTTGTTGCTGTTACGTTGTAGTCAACGATTAGATACACGAGGTCGCACTAGTATAGCATATTGTTGGTCTCAGTGGTACGTAAAAGATCGCCGTTACCATAGACTGGTGTTAGAGCCGCGAAGTGGTGTGACGAGCGGTCCACAACGACATCCGCCCTTGCCGATAACTCCAGTCCACCTACTACGCATTCTGAGACTGGGGAAAGTATCATAGGAGCCTCGGCTGCGACCTTACACGCTCGCTTCGCTCCCGTCCCTTGAAGTTGTGTCTCGGTAGGATTTGTCGACGGTATTCACCAGCGTCTTCGCAAATATAATAATGCTGCCTTCATCGTGGCTCTCTGACATTGTCCTCGTATATTGTAACATTAAGATAGCAGGTCAATGTGTAATGCGAACTACACGGCTTGCTTACACGTCACCTCGCCCCCTCTCGATACGTAATCACTTGGAGGAATTATCACCACAAACCACCGTATAGAGGCCGGCGTAGTGCCCAAATATTTTAATTGTGATAATCTCAGGGAAAATTGAATAGGTCGATATTTCTTCGGGGAGAAGTCGATGTACAAGTATGTAACATACCACGGGACTATCACAAAGGCAGAACATTGTCAAGTCGGACGCTTGACTGTTTGCACTCCCTTATACACGTACCTTGACAAATGAGGCCAATTGTCACACTGCTACTAATCTAATCCGGGCTATCTGTACTGCCTGATCGGCATGAAGAAGTATTGTTATGGGTACGTATGTGGTACTTCATTCTCAGCGCTTTCGCCGCAGTTACTACAGTATAGGGTGCCTCATCAAGAAATTGTAGAGTACCCCTTTTCGCCCCGGTGCCTACTTTGAGCTATTTTCTCTACCACTTGCTTCCATATCTACATATGTAAGGTACTTAAATAGGTATCAATGATCGATGTGTACACTCTACTTGGCGATTTTTTGTCGCCTGTGAGTTTAATTTCTATACTATCTTCTGTACGAACTTGAAAATTCTCAAGCGAAGTCACAAACAGCGTCTATGATACGTGACACGACCAAACCTATTAGTAGGGGCTCCACATTAGATGCATTGCTAGGAAATAATGAATGCCAACGACGTGGGGGTCATTAGGCACGCTGTCAAGATTATCGACTGTATGAGTGACTATCACATGCTAGCAGCGGATCATCAAATGATGTGGCAGAGCTAGACATTCTGGATAATTCAATGGTGTGGGCATATTTCGCGGCGTGACAGTGGCAAATCAATAAAAGCTCTTCGGATTCGCCTATCGTGCGATCCTGTCTTGCGATCAGCTTCTAAGTTGAAGGCATCGGAATTGGCTGCCAGGTGACGGTCATTATGATCTTTTATCAGATTGATCAGTTTGCTATACGACTATAGCAGGCCACGCTGTACATTGCCATGCTCAAGCATCGATCGACCTATCCACTGGTCTCTATTCTACCTTTTGGTTTATTGTCGACTCCTTTTTGCGTGTAGGTGGCAAATCGGAACACTTGCCGCATTGAACAAGCCCCTCCTCCTAGGATGTAGTCTTCCATGAAAACGGTATATATCATTTTGGTCAAGGTATAGACTCAGTCTGGGACGAGTACCATACAGCCCCCGAATCTCATAGCTTGGCGCTTTCGGCAGCACTGTTCATCCTTTTACCCTCGTCATCTTGTTCTTTCACTGTTAAGTCGGGAAATTGTACAGGCATGATTCGTCTGGGAGCTGCACCGGGGATGACAGAATACTTGGAAAAATCAGTGATGCCAGCATCGGTCCGTAGGTAGTCTTCATCAAGTTCAAGCCGTCCATTTACTTTTGAAGCCGGGGCTCGTAGCATAGAAAGAATCGCATCCGAAAAGATCGTTGCCTTACGTAAGTCTTCTGCTTCCTTAGGATTGTTTATCGTCATCTGGCGTGTAGCTCCGGACTCAATAGCCTATACGCCTTTTAGTACACAGCCTCCTGGGCAGTTCAAAGTCAACACAATTGTTTCTTACAGCGGCGGGCCAAATGCTTGTAATTGCCATATCATTAAGGCCCTGTCTCTGAAAATCCATCGCAAGGCCTTTAGTTAGGACAGACATCCCCACTTTGCCCATGCTATATGCCGTTTTACCCCTGAAAAAGCGACTGTTTTCAAGAAAAGGGTTAATAGTTGCCATTTGGAGAATAACTGACTCGATTTCAGGAGATTTTTGGAATATGCACGATCAAGCGCCATATAAGAGCAGAATGTATTCCTAACCAGAGGATGAACAACTGAAAATTACTTACGAATATATTGGCGGGCTGACGACGATGATACGCCCGCTGCCATGCTTCTTCAAATGTGGCAAGGACGCCTGTATCGTTCCGTAAAGCCCCTCGGGGTTAACGCGCTGCATCAACTGGAAGCGCTTCATCGGGGTGTCTTCAACCGCTGCCCACCAGATAGCCCCTGAATTATATACAACCACATCAAGCCGTCCGTATATCTATTCGCCCATAATCTTAGTCGGTGCATTGCCCAACGTGATGATTATTTACAATACCTCAATTGTTTTATCTACGCATCTCTTGATGCTTTCGAAATCCCGGACATCGACGGCGATCGCAGTTGTTTCGCCGCCGCCCTCTCGAATTTCCCGCTCAACAGTGCTGATTGTGGATTGGGGGGAGTTAGGGTCTGGTGGGAACGGCGACGCGCTTTGAGCGTCACTGGTTGACTTAGCTGCAACGACAACTAGAAGTTGTTCAGCTAATAGTTCAATCTTGCGTTGTTGGGAGCTCTACCGCAATATCCGTCATGGGTTAATGCTAGGTCGATAGCAACTTGCCTGCCTATACCGCGAGATGCCCCAACAACCAGTGCGACTCTCTTGGGACTCATCTTGTTACGCGTCGTACGCGACGTTCATTCGGCATGCAATGGCAAGATCATGGAATATTATTTGTGTCACAATCTACGCAACGAGGACGGATGCACGCCCGGTTCAAGTTTTTATATGGTATTAGGATGGTTCGGCTCGGCTTTGACATCGGTCACCATTGTAGCATCATTCGTATCACTAATCGCCAAGATTAGGGGCATCAGCGGGACTGCCGAGGCACACATCCATGATCCACTCTCAATTAACGTTTAAACGCATGTTTCCCCCGTTTATTACACATGTCTACTTCTATGGATATTTGGCTAACCCAGGTACCTACCTAACCGCCCGCGGCCTACCTAACCTAGCCTCTAATCTAATAGAGCCACGCTCCTAAGATCTTTCATTAATCATGGTAATCTCAAGTGTCACTAGGTGCAAGCTGACTTACGCCGACGAAATCGACTCTCTTCAATTGTTGGAATCTTTAAAACTTCTCTGTGTATAGCATTAAGCGCCGCAATTGCGTCGTATGCGTTGACAACAAGCCTATAGCCGGCAGTCAGCACATTATATTCAGCTTTGCCTCTGACACCCTCTGCCCTGCCCAGGCAGCCAAGTAGGCTTGTAGGACCACTCACGAGATGCTGATTTCGCTTGCTCCCTGGCTGATAAGATGTATGTTGACATTCGCAGCCGCCAACGCGGACAATGTCTCGTCTGGACCCGAGTCAGTTAATCGTGTCATTTCGGCGGATGTTTACGAACCCGTACTGGCCACACCGATCTGACTTCTCATCTTATGACCGACTATGGTGACAATTGACATATTCTCTGCGATGGTAACTTGACCAAATCTATCAAGCTCCTCCTTGAGCCTCAAAACCGCACAAGAGTTGCCTGGCGAATGCACTGCAAGGCTAACGTGCCTCTCACTTGTCGCGATTAAGTCGACTGGGATATTATTTCGTTCGAGCCGCTCGAACACTTGGATCAGGAGGCCCCCTGATTTCGTGTTTCTGTTGCAAACTACATTGACCAGAAGTATGTCGTCCTTGACTGTCACGGCGGTCGGCTTTCTGCGTTCAAATCTGCCAACAGAGAAATCATTCTTGAGGAGGACGCCAGGCGGCGCTATCACCTTCGTGACCTGACCGATCTCCAAGGTTGAAGGAGCAGATTTGGGGTCGATCAAAGTGCCTTCGTTGTGAGGCTTGAAGACATTCTTCAAGCGAAGAAAGATATTTGCTTCGCGGATCTGATCCATTGTTAATGGATGAATAACCTACTTCTGATCAGCAAACCATGCAGCACTAGACTCCTCCCTGATCATTAGCCAAAGCACACCTCGCTGCCGTAATATGTCAGTTCCGTAGCTTCGTCGGCTGTGACGGAAGCAAGGAGCTGTGCCGAGGGGATCTTTCGCGGGTCAGCAGTGAAGATGCCATCGACTTCCTTCCAAATTTGCAGCTCTTTCGCTCCCACTGCTACAGCTGACATGGCGGCACAGAGATCCGAGTACCCTCGGCCGACAGTTTGAATGAGGGAGCTCGGCATTATACCAAAGAATCCTATCTTCCGTCAATCGATCGGAATACGGAGACTCATAGGGACGGGACATACCTGTCACTATGGGTATGGCTAACCCGCAGTCCCTAATCCGAGTGCCTATCTCTTCGGCAATGACATGATAGAACTTAGGCCCTAGTTTGTCTACTGCAGCGATCTGCTCATCGGTCGATGTACCAAACACCGTGGAGACCACATCGTCTAAGATGACGGGCCGTGCGGGGATACCCTAAAAACCGGTCACTATTTTTTACACACAGAATGCCACGATGAATTCGATTTTCGAACGCACTTTGCTTGTCAAACATGCCGCGGTAATCAAGCAGGCCAGCTTCTCGCCCAAAGAGATCACGCGATCTTTAGAGCGTGGCGACAAGTCTCCTACGATCTGCGGTAACCTAAGCACTCTGCTTTCTATGGCCGATCCACGGATGGCTCACCTGAGCGGCCAGTAAGAATTTCTTCAAATCTTCGCATTCTTTCACAATCCGCGCTTTCGTGGCGCCGTAGTTCTCGAAAATCGACCGGTTCTCCGTTTCGAAAATTGAATCAAACACAGCTATGTGACTGTCTCTGATGAGATGCACCAATTCCACCATTGGCTCCTGCGCGTCGGCTCCTAGTTCGGATAGTGCAATGCACTCTAAAAGTAGACTCGTCGTCCCTTTAGCCTTAAGCGTCCCCGACAAGGCCGAACAGATGACAACTAATCTGTGGTTTTCGGCATAGTCCGGGATTATGCTGCCACATATGGTGTTCATCAACTTCCCTAGACTGGTGCCTCCATACTTTTGCACTAGCCAGGGTCTGTCCATGCTGGTGGCGGCGACCATTCTGAGGTGGTGGGCAATATTGACTAACAAATATGGCAGAAACTCGACATGTTAACACGTCGGCCGTGAAAGATAGAGAATTGAACACATCAACTCAGGCCTGCGTACTCGACCCCTCTTAGGCAAATTTTCTCCCCCAATGCGTGAGAGAGCAGCAGCACGACTCGGCGTAACGGGTATTACCATCACACGATGAGACGCCACGGTAGTGTACCGGATTGGGCTTAGGGCCGGAATGCGGGTAGCACACCTTTGGACCGGATCTGGGCACCCGATGGCGCTGACACTCCCTCCCTAACCTAAGGTGCAGCACTCAAACCGGTATTTCTCTACGAAGTACGGAGTACGAAGTACACCGTTATAGTACCTAATGTCAGGCCACAGTTTTGGCCGTAGACCCACCTGCCAATGAAACAGACACCTCTTTGGGCTCTGGCGATCTGATTGGAGGTTAGCATCTCCAACGACAATACCTAGGTATACGCAGTCTCGGTGAGCCCATAATGGGCGTTGGAGTCTGAAAATTGGTGAGACTCAAGGGCCTCTATCATACGACCTCGGTAAGTCTTTATTAGGTGTCAAAATTGCATTTGGGCGGCTCTGCCTCGCAGTCTCGCTATTACGCGTTCTTTCTATTCTACTCTTCCCTTTTGGGGGGGGGCTTGGTAGATTTTCCTCAATCGAGCCAAAACAAACGAACCCAGTGTATCACTATTGAGGAATAACTCTCCTTGCTCTCCTTTCCGGCTTTGGCTGAAAAACATACGATTCGATTATGGTCCTTGTGCCGAGCTTGATCGGACGAAAGTCATTTCTTGCAACATTATATTCCCTCTCCTGCTGGGATAAGATGCCTTGCAAAACATATCGTTCTACGCGCAGTGTATGTAAGTCCGCAGCATTCTCATGTTTCACACGTCATATTTGTTTATACGTAGATTGGCTGCAAAGAAATATCCAGGAGTCTAACTCGGCCTTAATCTGCGTTTAACCTATAGCGAGCCTTAGGTCCTACACTACGGCTAGTGATCCAATTGCCCACTAGTTCACCCGCTATTGTTCTCTCCTACAGCATAACCGTTGCTCAATTGACCGCCAGTCAAAACGAAACGATGAGCTACGAGCCGAGCTACGGGTTGATTCCTGAGCACTATGCTAACCCAGATATCGATGAGTGATGAGACGGCCAGCCGCTGAATGCCTGACTTATGACCAGCATATTTCACCCTGGATACGAAGTATAGGAGAATGAAACAACACAATCAAAAGGCATACGTAATGTGCAAGCACGCCGAATATTGATAGAGGATCAATTCGGGGTTGGTTGTACTGCAAACACCGGCCTTTTAACACTACTTGCCCGTAGAGCATACGGGATTTGCTTATACAGGGAACCATTCTCATGCGTGTCTGTTTTGCTGTTATCAAATCCACTCACTAGTCCGACTTCGTTCAACCAGACACCGACTCGGGCCAGTACAACGATTACAAACGCCGCGCTCGCCATAGGCAGATTCATCATGAAGCAGTGGGAGTCCTATTCACTGTCACGACTTGTGTCTACGGGTTCCACCATCACCTCCATGCCGGTTGATCACCGCATGCTGGGGTACAGCGAAGTACGACGATAGCACATGTGTAAGCAAGGAAGCAGATGCCACCGGGAGCACCCGATGGGCGAATGCCCCAAGCCGTGCACAGCATAAGCCACATTATGCCAGATCCCTCCCACTCGTGCCCGTTCTGCCGTGCTGCCATGCTGCCACAAGTCCCAGACGACGCCGTGACGTGGATCGCATGCACGCGTAAGCGTTGAGTCGCAGTCGGTGACTTTCTCCAGCTTTTTGCTATTATCTCCGGCCTCTTGCTGCGCGTTACAAGTTACTCGCGTCGCCGGGATTTGCTGCTGACGCCTTGGCCCTGCTCGGGATCTGGGTCGTTGGCCGGTGGCTTCAGATCCCCCATATTGAGGGATCAGTAATCCCGGAAAGCGGGAGGCGTTGAGCATTCAGGTGCCTACACCGCTTTCCTTTTTGAAACTGTATTCTCTTTTAGTTAAGGTTGGCGATATATCTTCTTGAGTATCCGACACGTTGTTGAATGCCGCGTGAAGTTATGCTGAAAGAGAAAGAATACGGGCATGATTGGGGATAATGCTAAGTCGCACTTAGATGTTTCTGTGTACTTCAATCAAGTCTGAACTCAGGTTTTACGGCCGATCATTACTCTATACGTAATGGGATAGTCGATATATTCCGAGCTTAGTCGAGCACCTCGGTTAGAAAGGTATCATTATTTCACTTAAAGTCTCACAAACACCTCTAGGCATGAGAGGGTCACGCCTACAAACTATTCGAGTGTTCGTGCCCGTTATCTTTTGCCATGCCAAGTAAAACTGTTAGAGTCGCAGCGGTTCAAGCCGCTCCAGTATCATTCAATCTCCAGAAGAGTCTGGAGAAGCTTACCAAACTAACAGCGGAAGCGGCGAAAGGCGGCGCGGAGCTGGTAGTCTTCCCGTGAGTGAGCACGGGATCAAGCCATCTGCGTTACGTTCTCGATCTACACGATCCAATAGAAGTCACATATACACATACAACTTCTTTAGGCTGATATCCCCCAATTATAGCGAAGCTTTCCTATCTGCTTACCCCTGGCGCTATACTTTCGACACCACGATAGGAGCAAGGGAGCCCCGGGGTGAGCATGATTTATTCTACGAGCACACCGTCCTATCCCCCAACCTGAGTGATGATAGCAAACACGAGGAACTGACGAAAACCTGCTTTACCGGATCACAGGTCGGGAATGGTACCGCAGATATTACGACTCGGCGGTAGCCATCCCGTCTCCAGAGGCGGACATAATCGCAGAAGCAGCGCGAACGCATAATGTGTATCTCGAAGTCGGCATTATTGAGAAAGATGGGGGAACGCTCTACTGCACGGCAGTGCTCTTTGGCAGAGACGGCGCTATCTTACTGAAGCACAGGAAGGTAAGGTTTCCCCGCGGTATCAGGAGCTGAAACACCCTCCTTCACTCAGCAGCAAGAAATTTTGTGAATCAGGAGCTTGGCTAAAGAGCACTAGTTGGTCCCAACAGCAGCCGAACGCCTCGTCTGGGGAAGAGGAGCAGGAGACGGGCTCGGCGTGGTACAGACGGATATCGGCAAGATTGGGACTTTGATCTGGTAAGTGAACTTACGACAAAGTGCGAACACGGCTCCTTTTCTTACTCGACCATTCACAGCTGGGAAAATTATATGCCCGCGGCGCGCATGGCGCTCTATCAGCAAGGGGTAGAGTACGTTCCACCGTGTAGCATGACGTTTCAATCTACGAGGCCAATGAGCGACTGACACAAGCACAGAATATACCTCGCGCCCACGGCCGACGATCTATCAACGTGGACGGCTTCAATGCAGCACATCGCCAAGGAGGGGCGGTGTTTCGTAGTCACGGTGAACTCTATGACGAGAGTGTCAGACTTTCCGGCTGACTACCCTCCCTTCACATCGGAACACTCCGACCGCAGACCCGACGGCGCGCGGTGGGAGGCCGCCGACATACTAAACCACGGGGGTTCCTTCGTTGCTGGACCGCTAGGCGATCGAATCACTGAGCCGCTTTGGGACGAGGAGAGCATCATATATGCTGATCTACCCATGTCTTCGATTACCGAGTCCAAGGTAAGTGTAAGCCGTTCGTCATGACATTATCAGGAGACATTATAGTTCCTATGGAGTACAGTTCCACTAATAATTTGGGACAAACAACTTGAACAGCTCGATTTTGACGCGGTTGGGAGCTACGCGCGGCCTGACGTCTTGTAAGTTGATACATGACATCCCTACCTATGCGGTGTACAAGTGGCAAGCAAATGAACGAGCGGAGGAGCGAACAGTTACTCACGATACTGAGTTTATAGTACATTGACGGTAAACACGAAACCCGGCACCAATGTGAACTTCATGAGCTGAGAAGCCACAACCAAAAATGGCATGATTTTGGAAAATTATGACTAAATTAAGGGCTATGTTTGTAACTTGCCATTTTAAGATAAGGAAGAGTAGCGATGTTCGTACGATCATAAGCTCGTCGGGAAATTTTCTTGTCATTGGAACCAATCGGAAATTTGCGCTCAAGTTCATCCAAACTGTGCTTCCCCAGAAACACATGTTCATGCTCAGCCGATGTTGTGAAACCGTTGAAGATTCCAGTTCACTGGTTCGCTTGCATTGTAATAACGGGTAGCCGCTTTACCACACTTCCACGAACGATTATCAGAACACCTCCTGTTCAGCCTTGAAACGTGACGAACAAAGCATGTGGCCCTATCATCCCCCCCACGCCCGTGGACCAATAATCGAGATATTTATGCGAATCTGGGGCGAATCTGGGGCCGTTGATCGTCAAATGTTGGAGCAACCCCCATTGGAACCCCTGGAATGATACGATGACAAAGCCGAGAGCATGCCTTCGGGATTTGCTTGTAAGTGTTGCATTGCAGATCGACCGGCCGCGGCAATGCAAGTAAGACGACAAACCCCCTGGACGTTTGGCACCACTTTGATAAGGTTCAACAGGGCGGGAGAAGGGGGTTTCGTCTCGGGTCTCGAAACGCGGTGGTCACTGGAGCCTGAGAAAGAGACTCACTCTCTCGAGTTGCTTTTAAACACGTGTTGGTTGCCATTTTCTAGTAGAGCTCCTGTTCTCTTATGTCAGATTGATCGGATAGCCACTTGTCCCGATATCGAGGCACGATACACAGACAACCAGCAAAAGACCATCCGAAAAACCGAAACTTAACTTACCGACGTTACAATGTCAGCTTCCGGCTCAATAAGCAACCTAACCTGGTAAGTGTGAGTTGTCTTTGAGAAACTTTCTTGTCTGATAGCATTCGTCTGCCTAGGGAGCCCGGGTTCGACACGATCGCCGTACACGGCGGTCAGGAGCCAGAATCTATACACGGCTCACGGGCAGTGCCACTCCATCAAACCGCAGCCTACAACTTCACTGATGCCGCAGATGGAGCTGGGAAGTTCGCCTGGTCGAAGGAAGGATATGTATACACGCGAATGGGCAACCCCACGAACACCGTCTTCGAGAACCGAATGGCTATGCTCGAAGGCGGCGTTGGGGCTGTAGCAACAGCGTCGGGCCACGCGGCACAGGTACGTCTTGGGATCATTGACAGGCGAAAATGATCACAGCTAACAGCCCCCTACTAGTTCATGGCCTTGACCCAATGTTGTGAGCCGGGCCATAACTTCATCAGTACGAGTTGGTGTAAGTCAATCCCAACTAGACGTTAGTGTAGACGATACTGAAATGCCCCTCGCGAAGTATATGGTGGAAGCTTCAACCAATTCCGCGTCTACCTGAAGAAGTTCAATATCGAAGTCAAGTGGGTAGTAGGCAACGACCCTTCCAAGTTCGACGAAGCCGTCGACGAGAACACGCGGGCGATCTATATCGAAACAATCAGCAACCCGAAACATAGTGTACCCGACATCCCGGCGATCGCCGCCGTCGCCCACAAACACGGCATCCCTCTAATCGTCGACAACACGTTTGGCATGGGCGGATACTTATGCCAGCCCATCAAACTCGGAGGTAAGTATTGTCTCAAAACGCACCCCTAAGTATTCTTGATGACATATGACTGATTGATATGCACGCAGCCGACATCGTCACGCACTCAGCCACGAAATGGATCGGGGGCCACGGCACCAGCATGGGCGGCATCGTCATCGACGGCGGGCACTTCGACTGGAGCGCGTCGGGCAAGTTTCCAGGCTTCACGGAGCCCGCCGAGGGATACCACGGTATGCGGTTTTGGGAAACATACGGCAACAAGGCATTGGCGGCGAAGTTGAGAATGGACAGTATGCGTGATCTGGGACCTTGCTTGAGCCCTTTCAATGCTTGGCTGTTCCTCCAGGGCCTAGAGACACTCTCGCTCAGAGGCGCCAGGACTGTTGAAAATACGCAGAAGTTGGGTGAATGGCTCGAAGCTCATCCCTCCGTCAGCTGGGTCTTGTATCCGGGTCTTAAGTCGCACCCGGACTACGAGCTGGCGAAGAAGATACTGCCAAAGGGTGCTGGAGGTGTTTTGACATTCGGTGTGGTAAGCCTCCTTTGTTGGCGTTCACTTTTTGACTCCGACTGATTCCTACTAGGCCGGAAGAATCGAGCAGGTTCGAGCGGTGGTAGACAACCTGAAAATGACTAGCCATTTGGCCAATGTTGGAGATTGCAAAACCCTCATCATCCACCCCTGGGTGACAACACATCAGCAGATGCCCGACGAAGAGAAGATTAAGGGCGGTGTCACTCGTATGTTATCTCCCTACTATCGTTTCAATGAGAACATGTACTGATATGACTCGCGAATAATCTAGCCGACTTGCTTCGCATCAGTCTTGGCATCGAAGATTTAGAAGACATCAAGCGTGATTTCGAGCAGGCTTTTACTGCTGCCGGTCTGCAAAAGGCAGAGAAGTCTGGGGCGGACCCTTTCTCGAAAGCAATGGACCTGGTCAGCGGTGGGTTCATGGGTAAGCTGGGAACAGGCGCTCCGAGGCCTGGTACGGATGGAACAGTAGGGTGAAATAAGGCATTGAATGCATTACGCTGATTTATTGATGGCCGGGTCCGGCTTATGGCATCAGGAATGCGAACCTCGAACAAGGAGCCGTTTACTGTTTTCCCTTTAGTGAAATCTTTGTCAACTGTATGACTTGACTATTGGGTTCATGCTTGCAAACGAGCTCTGCTGAAAAAGACAGCTAAATATACTCCGTATTTCCCCGATGAAATCTTTTAAGACTACCTGTAAGTAGTCGCTTTGAACCGACTTCCCAGGAAGTCGGTCAGCCAGGATTAGCGGACGTATCATGAACTTGTATATCTACAGTGTGTGATTTACGGTGAGAAGCACTGTGAGCCAACAACTCACCATCACACATCCCCTATACGGACAAATGAGCATATATATGCTTTTGAACTCTCTTTTTTGCGTGCTTTTCAGTAACAGCATTAGTGATAATGCTAATATTTGTTCCAGATGATTAAAAAGAGAAATAAAAGAAGAAAAAAGAATTTTGGTATAATCGTACGTTGTGTAACATACGTTAGTTTAGGTACTACCAATAGTTGATGTTTGACGTGTTGGCAGCTAGGTTTGTGTCTCAGAGGTGGTCTGTCACTGCCTTTAGGCAATGAGTCACTCACTTGCACTTAGGTTAAACAGACCAGCTCTTCCTGATTTTGACTCCTCGAGTTCATTAGATATAGTCACTTACACTAGTACCGTCTACCAATTGATAAACATGGCCGAAGTATCACACAACGGAAGTATCGTTCTTCCTGAGCCTGGAAAGCGTAACATCCTCGTCACTAGCGCCCTGCCCTACGTGAATAACATACCACATCTCGGCAATATCATTGGCTCAGTGCTATCTGGGGATATATTTGCTAGATATTGCAGAGGGCGCGGTATTAATACTCTCTACGTTGGTGGTACGTTGTTGTTGTTGTTGTTGTTGTTGTTGTTGTTGTTGTTGTTGTTGTTGTTGTTGTTGTTGTTGTTGTTGTTGTTGTTGTTGTTGTTGTTGTTGTTGTT